>JAWZYV010000302.1:0-20842 GCA_038373885.1 Cheiracanthium punctorium
AAAATTAAGTAATAAATCAACAGTAGATAAAGCAGTTTAATTTCTAGCATGTGTCAAATGTGTGTCTAGCATGTGCAATGTGCAGAGTACTCTTCAATACTACCAATTCCGAAATAAAAATGACAAAGGCATGTTAAATAACGATTATATATCTATATAAATAAAATTAGACTTTTGTCTGTACATTTCTTGGAATTCAAAAATTTTGCGAGCCTCATGCGACCGATGCGACCCTCAAAAAAAAGTTTGTCTGTCTGTCATTCTGTCCGTGACGCTTTTTTTGTTTAAGTATCACGTAAAAACGACTAAAGCGAATGATATGAAATTTGGTGTCATGATAGGTGGTCACTCAACTTAAAACATAGGAGTCGAATTTTTAAAAAATCTTGATTAGATTTTCAGATTTTGCGAAAATCGTTTCAAATTGCGTAAATTTGTGTTCAAGCATCACGCAAAAAGGACAGAAGCGAATGATATGAAATTGGATGTCATGATAAGTGGTCACTCAACTTAAAACATAGGCGTCCAATTTTTTAAAAATCTTGATTGGATTTTGAGATTTTGCGAAAATCCTTTCAAACTGCATAAATTTGTGTTCAAGCATCACGTAAAAACGACTGAAGCGAATGATATGAAATTGGGTGTCATGATAGGTGGTCACTCAACTTAAAACATAGGCGTCGAACTTTTAAAAAATCTTGATTGGATTTTGAGATTTTGCAAAAATCATTTCAAACTGCGTAAATTTGTGTTTGCACATCACATAATAACTGCAAAGGTGAAAAAATGATATTTCGTGAAATGATAGGTGGTCACTCACCTTAAACTATAAGCATCTAATTAAAAAAAATCCATCATATTTCGAGATTTTGTGAAAATCGTTTAAAACTGAGTGAATCTTTGTTCCCGTATTACGTAATAACGACTAAAGCGAATTATATGAAATTTGGTCACACGATAGATGGTTGCTCAACATAAACTATAGGAGTCCAATTTTTTAAACATTTTTATTAGATTTTTGAGATTTTGTGAAAATTCTCTCAAAATACGTTTATATTTCTTCAAACATCACGTAATAACGACTAATACGAATGTTACAAAATTGAGTGATATGATAGGTAGTTGCTAATCTTAATTTATAGGTGTTGAATTTTAAAAATACTTTGCTTACATTTTGAGATTTTTCGAAAATCGTTTTAAAATGCTGAAAATTTGTTCCAGCATCACGAAATAAAGACTGCAGGGAATGAAACGAATTTGGGTGACAGGATAGGTTGTCACTCAACTTAAATTCTAGGCTTCAAATTTTTCAAAAATGTTGATTAAATTTTGAGATTTTGCGAAAATTATTTCAATATGCGTAAATATTCGTGCGCGCATCACATAATTACCACTAAAGCGAATGAAATGATATTACTTAGTTACTCTCTAACATGTAATATTTTAACAATACATGAAAATTATAACTTCGCTTTCTTTATTTTGGCAACATACTACATATATTCTGTGTACTCCTACAATGCTGACGAAAGTTTTTGCTTTTTAGAAATTTTCATTCACTAACCCGTCGAGGACGGGTACTTCAGCTAGTAATCAATAATAATGTTGAAGATTAAAATCAATAAAGTTAGGCACTGACAGCTGCCTACCTTCCTGACAGAATTCTAAATATGTATTTATAGTTTTTTTTTTTTTTTACAAATTACTAAACACTTGAAACATGACCGCCCACGCAGGAAAAACAATAGGATAATTCCACAGTATTGTGAGCATTTATGCCTGACAATAACTGATCGTAACTAAACAAAAGATTGAGTTATGTGAATGGTTTCTTTCAATTTTTTTAACAGATTTTATATGCATAAACAGTTTGTTTTATATACAGGGATGAGATTGGCGAAAAAAAAAAAAAGACTGAAATCAAACGAGAGCAAAAAAGTTCTACATAAGATACTTGTTTTTAATACATGTGGAAAAAATATTTAAGAAGTAAAACATCAGTATATGCTACAGGATAAAAATATTGCACAGTTAATTAATAACTACTATCAGAAATCCACAAAAAAGCAGAATTTTCAGAGAAAAAGACAAAAAGTGAATTTCTCTCAATTCACAGAAAGCTGAAATCAGCCTAAAAGCTGAAGAATATCATCCCTGTATATACATATAAAAACAAATTGTTCACCTAGCTAAATTTTAAGTGTACCTCTGGTTAACCAAACTTATTCTGGACAAATTTCATAATACCGTGGAATCACTTAATTATCAAATAAAATATGAAAGTATAGTGACAGAATAGCACCTTTACATATCATCTTTCGATAAAAAATAATTAATAATTCATGATTAGATTTTAAATGATTTTTGAATGTGAAAAAGAGTAAGGTGCAACAGATAAAATACAACATTAAGGATACAATTAGTGAAAATGATATGACGTTTATGTATGTTAAATCCAGCAAAATTATCAACCTGCAAAAATTAAGAGATTTTTTTTAATTTCAAAATTAAGTAACAAATCAACAGTAGTTAAAGCAGTTTAATTTCTAGCATGTGCAATGTGCAGAGTACTCTTCAATACTACCAATTCCGAAATAAAAATGACAAATGCATGTTAAATAACGATTATAAATAATCAATAATAATGTTGAAGATTAAAATCAATAAAGTTAACTTACCTTTCTTCGTTTTTTGGAAATCGGTAAAATCGCTTCCCACCACTTTTGGCGTTATTGGAACACGTTGGAAATGCACAATACGGCATTTTCAGAGCAAACTGACTTTCTACTTGATTAGAGAATAGAGGTTACTATAACTAAATTATAACAATGAAATATAACACAATCAAGACCTCATTGGAATAGAAATCATAGAAAAAATATCGGGAAATAATTATATAAACCGCGCACCACAATAACAATTACACCATGTGATTTCATGTGCAACTGTGCAAGCATGGATCTTCGAACAGAGCGCATGCGCGAGAAGGCTCCCAGGACATTAGTTCATGTGCCGGATGCCTAGGTGGCGTTAGCTATCGAGGCGCAAAACCGCCCATTGGAGTGACTACGCTTCAGAATTAGATACGCTTTGGGTGGGAAGCGATTTCACCGATTTCCAAAAAACGAAGAAAGGTAAGTTAACTTTATTGATTTTAATCTTCAACATTATTATTGATTATTTATAATCGTTATTTAACATGCATTTGTCATTTTTATTTCGGAATTGGTAGTATTGAAGAGTACTCTGCACATTGCACATGCTAGAAATTAAACTGCTTTATCTACTGTTGATTTGTTACTTAATTTTGAAATTTAAAAAAAATCTCTTAATTTTTGCATGTTGATAATTTTGCTGGATTTAACATACATAAACGTCATATCATTTTCACTAATTGTATCCTTAATGTTGTATTTTATCTGTTGCACCTTACTCTTTTTCACATTCAAAAATCATTTAAAATCTAATCATGAATTATTAATTATTTTTTATCGAAAGATGATATGTAAAGGTGCTATTCTGTCACTATACTTTCATATTTTATTTGATAATTAAGTGATTCCACGGTATTATGAAATTTGTCCAGAATAAATTTGGTTAACCAGAGGTACACTTAAAATTTAGCTAGGTGAACAATTTGTTTTTATATGTATATACAGGGATGAGATTCTTCAGCTTTTAGGCTGATTTCAGCTTTCTGTGAATTGAGAGAAATTCACTTTTTGTCTTTTTCTCTGAAAATTCTGCTTTTTTGTGGATTTCTGATAGTAGTTATTAATTAACTGTGTAATATTTTTATCCTGTAGCATGTACTGATGTTTTACTTCTTAAATATTTTTTCCACATGTATTAAAAACAATTATCTTATGTAGAACTTTTTTGCTCTCGTTTGATTTCAGTCTTTTTTTTTTTTTTTTTTTTTTTTCGCCAATCTCATCCCTGTATATAAAACAAACTGTTTATGCATATAAAATCTGTTTAAAAAATTGAAAGAAACCATTCACATAACTCAATCTTTTGTTTAGTTACGATCAGTTATTGTCAGGCATAAATGCTCACAATACTGTGGAATTATCCTATTGTTTTTCCTGCGTGGGCGGTCATGTTTCAAGTGTTTAGTAATTTGTAAAAAAAAAAAAAAAAAAACTATAAATACATATTTAGAATTCTGTCAGGAAGGTAGGCAGCTGTCAGTGCCTAACTTTATTGATTTTAATCTTCAACATTATTATTGATTACTAGCTGAAGTACCCGTCCTCGACGGGTTAGTGAATGAAAATTTCTAAAAAGCAAAAACTTTCGTCAGCATTGTAGGAGTACACAGAATATATGTAGTATGTTGCCAAAGTAAAGAAAGCGAAGTTATAATTTTCATGTATTGTTAAAATATTACATGTTAGAGAGTAACTAAGTAATATCATTTCATTCGCTTTAGTGGTAATTATGTGATGCGCGAACGAATATTTACGCATATTGAAATAATTTTCGCAAAATCTCAAAATTTAATCAACATTTTTGAAAAATTTGAAGCCTAGAATTTAAGTTGAGTGACAACCTATCCTGTCACCCAAATTCGTTTCATTCCCTGCAGTCTTTATTTCGTGATGCTGGAACAAATTTTCAGCATTTTAAAACGATTTTCGAAAAATCTCAAAATGTAAGCAAAATATTTTTAAAATTCAACACCTATAAATTAAGATTAGCAACTACCTATCATATCACTCAATTTCGTAACATTCGTATTAGTCGTTATTACGTGATGTTTGAAGAAATATAAACGTATTTTGAGAGAATTTTCACAAAATCTCAAAAATCTAATAAAAATGTTTAAAAAATTGGACTCCTATAGTTTATGTTGAGCAACCATCTATCGTGTGACCAAATTTCATATAATTCGCTTTAGTCGTTATTACGTAATACGGGAACAAAGATTCACTCAGTTTTAAACGATTTTCACAAAATCTCGAAATCTGATGGATTTTTTTTAATTAGATGCTTATAGTTTAAGGTGAGTGACCACCTATCATTTCACCAAATATCATTTTTTCACCTTTGCAGTTATTATGTGATGTGCAAACACAAATTTACGCAGTTTGAAATGATTTTTGCAAAATCTCAAAATCCAATCAAGATTTTTTAAAAGTTCGACGCCTATGTTTTAAGTTGAGTGACCACCTATCATGACACCCAATTTCATATCATTCGCTTCAGTCGTTTTTACGTGATGCTTGAACACAAATTTACGCAGTTTGAAAGGATTTTCGCAAAATCTCAAAATCCAATCAAGATTTTTAAAAAATTGGACGCCTATGTTTTAAGTTGAGTGACCACTTATCATGACACCCAATTTCATATCATTCGCTTCTGTCCTTTTTGCGTGATGCTTGAACACAAATTTACGCAGTTTGAAACGATTTTCGCAAAATCTGAAAATCTAATCAAGATTTTTTAAAAATTCGACTCCTATGTTTTAAGTTGAGTGACCACCTATCATGACACCAAATTTCATATCATTCGCTTCAGTCGTTTTTACGTGATGCTTAAACAAAAAAAGCGTCACGGACAGAATGACAGACAGACAAACTTTTTTTTGAGGGTCGCATCGGATTCCCGGGTGCTTGAAACGGATAGAAATCGCAAAATTTTTGAATTCCAAGAAATGTACAGACAAAAGTCTAATTTTATTTATATAGATTTATAATCGTTATTTAACATGCCTTTGTCATTTTTATTTCGGAATTGGTAGTATTGAAGAGTACTCTGCACATTGCACATGCTAGACACACATTTGACACATGCTAGAAATTAAACTGCTTTATCTACTGTTGATTTATTACTTAATTTTGAAATTAAAAAAATCTCTTAATTTTTGCATGTTGATAATTTTGCTCTATTTAACATACATAAACGTCTTATCATTTTCACTAATTGTATCCTTATTATTGTATTTTATCTGTTGCACCTTACTCTTTTTCACATTCAAAAATCATTTAAAATCTAATCGCGAATTATTAATTGTTTTTTATCGGAAGGTGATATGTAAAGGTGCTATTCTGTCATTATATTTTCATATTTTATTCGATAATAAGTGATTGCACAGTATTTTGAAATTTGCCCAGAATAAATTTGGTTAACCAGAGGTACACTTAAAATTTAGCTAGGTGAATGATTTGTTTTTATATGTATGTAAAACAAACTGTTTATGCATATAAAATCTGTTTAAAAAACTGAAAGAAACCATTCACTTAACTCGATCTTTTGTTCAGTTACGATCAGTTATTGTCTGGCATAAATGCTCACAATACTGTGGAATTATCCTATTGTTTTACCTGTGTGTGCGGTCATGTTTCAAGTATTTAGTAATTTGGTAAAAAAAAACAAAAAAAAAAAACGTCAACCTATAAATACATATTTAGAATTCTTTCAGCAACATCCATCAATTATTCTTTAACATTGTTTTTAACTCTATATATGTCTGTGCATAATACTATTGTTTTCATTTTATGTAATTAACATTACTGTAAAGTATTCTTTAAAAAATTTCACTTTGACATTCGTAAAGATAATTTATGATTAGTTGCATTTACTAAGCTTACAGAATCATGCAAATTCAAACAAAATGGTTACTATTTTAACAAATACCAAAGAAATATTTTACAGATTAACACTATTAACAACTAGATATTAGCAAATTGTCTATAAATCTTTACACAAAGTATGCGAAAAATGCGACCGTATCTTAAACCTTGAAAAGGGGCTAAAATTGCAAGTCACAAAACCATTAGCAGAAAAAGCTTAGCAAAATTAAGTTATTTTAGCAAAGCAAAAATTAAGTTATTTTAAAATTCTGATGAAATTATATTCATTAAAATCTGTATTTAAAGTAATTTAATTTTCATTAAAAAAAATTAAAAATCTTGTTTTGATTTAATTTTTTTCCCCCTTCCTGATAGCAACTTTTTACTGTGAAGCAACAAAAATTATTTGATTATTCTTTAAAGGACAGATCCCCGGCTATCAGTTTTGTGTCTCCAAAAACCTTTCTTTTTTTTCCCCTGCAAATAGTGAGTATTTTATCAGATCTACAAACTGCATTTTATGTTTAAATTAAAGCTAAAAGCAGCTGATGCAGACATGTGGATTTTGTCATTTTGAAGCTGCAAAATTGATTTATCCAAACTCTTTCTTCCAAGCTTTTTCTGCTAATGGTTTTGTGACTTGCAATTTTAACCCCTTTTCAAAGTTTAAGATAGTCGCATTTTTCGCATAATACGAAAAGACTTGTCAAAATGCTAAAATGAAACTAATGGGCTTTTGCTTTTTTGCGAAAGTATTCAGAAAAAATTTTGAACTGAAAAATAAAAAAGAAACAGGGATAAAAGTAAAAACTTCCTTTATGGAATGCTTATAGAACGGTTTGGGGACAATCTTTGATTACCACATTGAATTAAAATATAAAACCTGTACATTTATACATTTATAATGCAAAAACAATAGAAGAGGAAAAGGAGATCAGACACCATCTTCCGAAGAGAAAAATCAAATTATCCTTTTAGCATTTGCTAAAGCTTTTTTCTTATTTTAGCTTTTCTGCTAAAAATTTTTTGAGCTCAACTTAAACCCTGCATTTTTGTGTATAAATTGGCTTGCCTCTAGTTTTAAAATCAGTATTAAAGTTATTTTTAGGGATGTATAATTTATTATTGTATTGTAACATGAGTACAGTAATATATACTAATCCAAGTCCTTATGTGATATAGCACTGAGCTTTTTGTTCACATGAGCAGGCCCGGACTGGGAGGGTAGGTGCCTGCCCATCTCAAGAGAAGGGGGGGCCCTGGGTTATTATATAACCGATAAATATTAGGATGTGTTAACTTTCGGGGTATGGGGGAGGTATGGTGTTATTATTAATTAATTATATGATTGATAATTAATGCATTCATAAAATATTGATCTATTAATTAATATGTGCCATTCATATTAATTAATCCCTTGTTCATTCGGGAATCCTCCCTCAAAACATTTTGAGAATTACATATAAAATAAAGTGTTTAGAAGCCTTTTGGGGCTCAAATGCAGCGGCAAAAATTTTTCTGTGTCAAACTTCATTAAGTGCTATCAATCTAGTACTTTTTTATTTTATTTTTTCTGTTTGGGGGCCCGCCGAGAGTGGGGGGCCCACCCGTCTGCAGACAGTCAGACACACTGGCATATTCATTTTTCAAACATTAAAGTAAATATGATGCTATTTAACTTAAAAACATCGAACTCACTACAAAGTAATTCAAAAATCTTCAATCATTGGTCCATTATTTAGTGTAAAAAAAACTTCTGTGGATTAAGCAACCTAGTTGTACAGCTAATGTAAACTGGGCAAACACTGGCCCTTATTAAAAAACTTCCGTAGATTTACCAACCCATATTTTTAAAGATAATGAGCCTTTTTGATCAACTTTTATCAGACTTCAGCTCGATCCCTGAATAATGTGTAATCCATTGAGGATCAGCACCTGGGGAGAATGAAGCACAGTCACAGACCCAAACGAACAATTTTTATGAATTTTTTTATACTAAGAGTTGTAAAAAATTCATTATGATCGTTCCATTTTCAAATTATGCATACGCAACACTGGGCTCACCACATTACACGGAGTTCTGTACTTGGATAGGATGCTGGGCTGATAGGAGGGGAATAATTACGTTGTGCATATGGGATTCTGGTCATGAATAGGGGTTAAAACTGCTTTTTACGCCTTATTTGTTCCACTGTAATTTGTTCTGTCTTCAGACTCATTTAAAAATTATGTTGCATTAACTGAGTAATGATTTATTTTTTCATGAATGCTAGTCATGTCGTGTTCATTTAATTTGATTTCTAAATTTTGTTAATTGCAGGTGTCAGCAATGGATGAGGATTGTGAATAAACCGAAACATTTTTGGAAAACACCTTCAAAACTGATTTACGCCTTTCTGCTATATCTGATGAAAGCTCCTGGTCTTTCCTGTTCCCCAGGAAGTTTGCGAACCACCTAAACAAAATTAGTCCGCCTTCACTGGTATCTAATTCTTTGAACTCCAGAAGCAAGTTCTATATCTGCATTGTATTCGAGCCAGCCATTATCATTTGTAAATATGCCTAATTTGAAAACAGTTATTCATTTTTTGTGCAAGTCTTCTCAAGAACATGTATTGATCTTGTCTTTATGCTTTTCTGCAATATCTGATGAAAGTTCTTGGTCTTAAGTTTGCAAACATCCTCAACAAAGTTAGTCTGCCTTCATTTTTTTTCTCCTGCTTTGAATTCCAGAAGCAAGTTGTCTCTTTTTGCATTGTGTTCCAGCCAGCCATTATCATTTGTAAATATATCTTGTTTTGAAACATTTCCTAATTTTTTGTGGAAGTCTTCTGAAGAACTTGTATTGATGTCGTCTTTACGCCTTTCTGCAATATCTGATGGAGGTTCCTGGTCTTCCCTGTTCCCCAGAAACTTTGCGAACATCCTGGACAAAGTTGGTCTTCCTTCACGGATATCTCTTTTTGAACTCCAGAAGCAAGTTCTCCATTTCTGCATTGTATTCGAGCCAGCCATTATCATTTGTAAATATGCCTTATTTGAAAACAGCACCTCATTATTTATGCAAGTCTTCTCAAGAACTTGTATTGATGTCGCCTTTACACGTTTCTGCAATATCTAATGAAAGCTCCTGCTCTTTCCTGTTCCCCAGAAAGTTTGCGAACCACCTCAACAAAGTTAGTCCTTCTTCAGGGGTATCTAATTTTTTGAACTCCAGAAGCAAGTTCTTTATTTCTGCATTGTATTTGAGCCAGCCATTATCATTTGTAAATATGCACTTATTCGAAAACATTTACTCATTTTTTGTGCAAGTCTTCGCAAGAACATGTATTGATCTTGGCATTTTCATCAGGCACAAGAAGAGAAAAAATAAAATTAAGCTGAATATATGGGAAAAAATAAAATTAAGGAAAATATGGTTCTTCATTTCTGCTCAGTGTTTCACACAGCCTTTATCATTTGCAACTGTATGTTATTTTGAAGCCATTTCTGAAATGTTTTTGTACTTAGGTAAGTATACATTTTTTAAAAATTTTAATCGGTTAGTTTCCTTTCTGAAACATATTACAGCAGCATATTTCATTGTTGTCAAAGTTCTACATGTAAAGGGTCGAAATTACCTGTCTGCTTGGCCATATTTCCTCTTTGGCATTTTTATCAGGCACAAGAAGATAAAAAATAAAATTAAGGGAATATATGGGAAAAAATAAAATTAAGGAAAATATGGTTCTTCTTTTCTGCTCAGTGTTTGACACAGCCTTTATCATTTGTAACTGTATGTTATTTTGAAGCCAAATGTTTTTGTACATAGTTAAGTATACATTTTTTAAAAATTTTAATCTTAGTTTCCTTTCTGAAACCTATTACAGCAGCATATTTCATTGTTGTCAGAGTTGTACAAGTAAAAGGTCAAAAGTACTTGTCTGCTGGGCCATTTTTCCTCTTTGGCATTTTCACCAGGCACAAGAAAAGAAAAAATAAAATTAAGGGAATATATGGGGAAAAATAAAATTAATGAAAATATGGTTCTTTTCTGCTCAGTGTTTCACACAGCCTTTATCATTTGTAACTGTATGTTATTTTGAAGCCATTCCCAAAATGTTTTTGTACTTAGGTAAGTATACATTTAAAAAAAATTTTAATCATGTTAGTTTCCTTTCTAAAACATATTACAGCAGCATATTTCATTGTTGTTAGAGTTGTACATGTAAAACGTCGAAAGTACTTGTCTGCTGGGCCATTTTTCCTCTTTGGCAAAAACATCAGGCACAAAAAGAGAAAAAATAAAATTAAAGGAATATATCATCTCCTAGCAACTTATGAATGCATTGTGTTTGTAAGCAGTGCAGTTTATCTGTCTAATGATGATTCAAAAGTATTGTTTATGGGCGCAGAGAAAGACACCGATAGAGTACACCAGTATCCCCTTCCTTTGTCAAGATTTCCAGCATATTCATTTTATTTTGAAATATGTGCGAAAATTTCCACAGACAAAGTTTTGTTAATGAGTATACCGAAGTAAAATGCCCTTCATGATGCATTAAAACTTTGCAAGCTGAAAATATAATGTAAATAATTCAACCGGGATTTATATACTTTTTCACATACTTACTGAAAAGATAAACTGTAATATTTTTATCGTGTAGCATGTTCTGATGTTAACTTATTAAAACATCTTTCACATGTATGTTATATACAAATAAAATCACCTCTGCAAATACTTTGCTTGTGTATATCACTCTTTTACCTTTTTGCCAATCTCATCCTGGTCCTGTGTTCCAATTTAGTACAAAAAAAAGGGGGGGGGGAATTTTGAAATTCAAAGTTTATACTTAAATTAATCCAATTTTGATATAACATCCTCTTTCATACTGAGCAACATTTCAATACCAACCTCATTAGTATTTTTTCCCAAAACTATGTGATTTACCAACAGTCATAAAGTATTATGCTCTGGAATCGCCTATATACGAATAATCTTGGCTATTGTATATTTTTCTGAGATGCTGTGTATTAAATTCCAAATGCAAGTAATTTTTTACTAGGAAATGCTGTCTTTTTGGTATTTTATCATTATCAATAATAATAAAGCACAATTTTTCCATGTTGTAAAAATCTGTTTGTTGACTTTGTTGGTAATTTAATTTTTTTTTATGTATCTTCATCAATAATTTGTTATATCTATGTATTAGACATCACCTATTTATGTAAAAATGTCTGTGAATAAATATCTTTTTATCAAGATTATCTGTGCTGTACTTTTTGAATGAGTATAAATCTGCAGTTTTGTATTATATTTATCCCTTTTACACATATAATTGTTGGTTAAGAATACCAAAGATCCTAAAGTATGGTTCATCAAGAATACCGATATAAGATTCTGAAGTAGGGTTCATCAGCTATAATTGTCTCCAGGTTGTATTTTTCCTCTTGTCTTTACTTATAAGGGCACACAGCGTACTCAGCTGTTAGCAAAGCTTGTGACTGGAAATAAATGTGGATAACTTATGTTAAGTTGAGGAAAGAGATGCAGCATTATTAATGCACTTTTTGCGTAATAAAATGTGAAATCCTTCTATAACATTAAATAATGTGGCCAGTTAATGTAACTGTTTAAGTCAGTTATATAAGTTTAAAATTATTTTCAGGAGAAACATTTCATCAGTTACTTGACTACATATGCTGTGGGTATGATTCAAAATCATGAAAAATCAAGATTTCATGATCTTGAATTCTCCAAAAAGTGGTAATTATCCTTACTTCATTCTCCATTGAGGTGTGTTTGGAAGCTGTAGCATTTACAATCTCCTATTTGAATATAATAAATACGTTGGGGGCGGGGGATCGTCCTTCAACATGTAATATCATATATTAAAAAAGCAATTGAATTATATTCCATTTGTTAGATTTTTTTCTAAGTTATTTAAAGAATTTTTTATTTAAAATGTAAGTAATTAAGTAATTTAAAGAAATATTTTTAATTGGAAGCTAAAGTACTATTGCCTTTTTAATATCGGGGATATTTAAAAATTAGCACAAAAATGAATTTGGAAAAAAAAAAAAAAGTTCTCATGATTGTTGCTCATTTTTTCAAGATTACAGTTTATTATTTTTCTTAGCTTATAAAATGAAGTGTCATCTTTATTTATGTAATACGCTCATTAGTATATTATTACCGCGGAAGTCTCAAGTTTGAAAGTGAAGAAAGATCAGGGAAATTACTTGTTACTTGTTGTTGAACGCGAACCGTGAACGTAAGTTCGCGTTTCAATAGCTCACACAAGGTAGCAAGCAGACGACCAGAAACCAAAACCGGTTTGTTTACCGAAATAGTTAAGACTCCATTCGCTATGAAAGAAAGTGGCGCTAGTAGCGACGATTGGCGCGGCCGGATTTTAACACTAAGTGAGCGTGCTTACCGTATATGTGCTTTGTTCCCACCACTTTTGGCGTTATTGGAACACGTTGGAAATGCACAATACGGCATTTTCAGAGCAAACTGACTTTCTACTTGATTAGAGAATAGAGGTTACTATAACTAAATTATAACAATGAAATATAACACAATCAAGACCTCATTGGAATAGAAATCATAGAAAAAATCCCGGGAAATAATTATATAAACCGCGCACCACAATAACAATTACACCATGTGATTTGATGTGCAACTGTGCAAGCATAGTTCTTCGAACAGAGCGCATGCGCGAGAAGGCTCCCAGGACATTAGTTCATGTGCCGGATGCCTAGGTGGCGTTAGCTATCGAGGCGCAAAACCGCCCATTGGAGTGACTACGCTTCAGAATTAGATACGCTTTGCCTGGCACCTAGCAGAGGTTACACGTGTCCTCTGAGACAAGAATAAAATTTCTACTCTAGCAGCAATACTTTCACAAAAATTGTCTGTTCTACCGGTTCCTTCCCGTATATCTTTTTCCATGTGCACTGGCGAGCTGCCAATTTTACATCATTAGCATAACTCGGCAAGGTGCATTTACCCTGAAATTTGCATAATTTTCTGACCACTTCTTCTTGGTGTTGCATTTTCAATGTCGCGCAGTGTATGTGTGTGTATATATATATATATATGGTGTATCTAAATTGTTTAAACAAAATATTATGGGAGATAGGGCACATTATAAGGAATCAGAATCACATAGCAATGTGGGGTCAAAAACGTTGTCTTCATGTAGCTGTTAATAATCACTTTAGGTAAAGTGTTGAAGTGTTTGTCAAATTTCTTAAGCAAGTTTCGTATACAATGGGGTTGTCTCCACAAATCCCATCCAAGAAATAAAGTAGAATTTTTAAACTACGAATTTTACTGGCATGTTTTCACGAAAAATATGTTAGGAGGTGTTATGGAGGTGTTTTTTTTTTTTCTTTTTACAGCAGCTATATATATTCTTTCTAAACTCGTTACTATTATCTATTGCATCCGGCCCTCGTTTTTGTTCTATATTTTACAAGTTTTTTTCATAGATATTAAATTAGGAGCAATACGGAGAAGTAATGTTTCTTCTCAGCTAATATTTATAACGATGTGCTTATAATTCTATTTACCAGCATAAACAAATTCGCTTAAAAGTGTAGCTGAGTCTAAGATAACATCCCAGAATATTATTTTTCTTTAGTACATACTAGTATATGTAAATTCACCTAATTTATATAACCCACCTTTTTTTTCTTTTCAACTCAAAAACTTATAGCCGAGCTTTTGGTTAATGAAATCATGCTCCTCCAATTATTGAATATCTTGTTCCACATTATTTTTCTAAAAAATTTACGATCCTTTACCTCCCCCCCTCACCCCACCCCACCCCAAAAAAGAAAACATACAATGAATAAATAAATATAAATAACGTACTGGACTTGCTTAAAATTTTAAAATTTTCTTTCCAAATCAAGGAAAAACACGAACATTCAGCTCGGCCTGCTGTAAATTTAACAGGTCGCTAACATCACAGAAAGTGCAGCGGGAAGAGAGGTCACAGAAAACAGAAATGTGCACCGAGCTTCATTGTAATTTATTTCAAACCCCGCAAGAAAAGCGGCTTTTTAACAAGGCATAAAATGATCGTTTTACTGGATTTTTCCACGATTTATATTTTTTCTTAATATGTACTGTTGTAAACGATTTGTTTATTTGGACAAACATTAATAATATTAGTTTTTCGTTTAAATCTCCATAAAGCCGACCAATGACCGAGTGGATGAGACACTGAACACTGGGAGATGGCTAAAGTGCACATAAGATTTTGGCTTTTCGCTTGGCTGCGGATATAATGGTCTGGAGTTTTGGGTGGTTTTCTCTAGCTATAACGTGAATATGCATTAGAACCAGGACCCTTGGTAAAGGGGGGAAGGGGGAGAGCCTCCCCCCTAACACTAGAAAATTCTGTTAAACTTGGCAAAATTAGATATGTAGTTTTAAAACCTGGCAAAAACTGCTCACAAAAACTATAATTTACTTTATATTTCTGGTACACTTGGCAAAATTGCACATACCCAGTAGTAAAAAGTAAGAAGTTGGTAATATTTTTAACAATACCTACAAATACAGCTTCATGTGAAAGGAGCTTTTCATCCTTGCGAAGGTTGAAAACATATTTGCGTTTAACATCAGGACAGGAAAGACGGAGCCATTTGGCATTAATGTATACACTGTCTACAAATAAGTATTTGGACACCTGTGATAGAAAAGAAAAACTATATTCAAAATCAATAGTTGGTAGAACCTCCACGAGAGGCAATTACAGCGTGAACCCTCCGGGGCATACTTTCCACAAGTCTTTGTATTACAGCTAGTGCTATTGTCTTCCACTCGGCTTGGAGTAGACATAGAAGTTCCTTCACCGATTTTGAACGGGTAGTGCACCCCTTAATTCGGCGATCCAACTCGTCCCAGAGGTTCTCGATAGGGTTCAGGTCTGGGCTCTGGGCAGGCCAGTCCATTCGATGAACTCCATTGGCACCATACCAAGCCTTGGTTAACCTCGAAACATGACAACTGGCATTGTCGTCCTGAAAGTAACAGGGGTCCAACCCGTAAAACTGCCACAACGTAGGAAGCACATTGTCATCCAAAATAGTGCAGTAGGCATCGGCGTTGAGCTTACCATGAATGGGGACCAAGGATCCCAGTCCATACCAGGAGAAACATCCACAGACCATAATTCCACCTCCGCCGAACTTGACTGATGGCACAATGCATTCTGGCAGCAGGCGTTCTCCAGGCAGACGTCAGACCCAGACCCTGCCTTTCGAACGGTAAAGGGTGAACCTTGATTCGACGCTCCAAAGACCCCGTTTCCACTGATCTACGGTCCAATTTCGATGTGCTTTGTACCACATAACCGAGCAGCGCGGTTGGATTTTGTGATCAAAGGCTTATGGGCAGCAGCACGACCATGAAAACCAAGCAAATGTGCTTCCTTACGGATGATATTCATTGAAACAATACTCCCGGAGGCCTGTTGAAACTCCTCGCGTATGAGGGCCATCGGTTGGGTGCGGTTCTTCCGAATTTCTCTGGACAGCACTTGTCGGTCTCCCAGTTTCGTTGGTCTGCGGACTCGGGGCACATTCCGACAATCACCGCTCACCTTCCACTTCTTAATCACATAGGCTACTGTCGATTTTGGGTACTTAAGATCGCTAGATATGTCCCTTAAGGATCGGCCACATATGTGATACCCGATAATTATACCTTTCTCGAAATCGGAGAGCTCCGAACTGCGCAGTATCTTGCATGCGACTCATGCCGATGCTGTTTCCTACACGATATATACCGGCGGAGGCCGTGACATACCTCAGAACCGCAGATATCGTCATTTGCATAGGTGTCCAAATACTTATTGGTAGACAGTGTATAAAACGAAACAGAGAGATAAATAAAGACGCAATTATTGAGGAATTTAACTCAGATGCAACAATTCGAGGCAGACGCTTAGATTTAGTTTAAACAGAAATTCATTAAGAGAAATAACACAAACATAGTAATTAAAATTTGTTGTTTTAGCCGTCTAATGTCGAGTTTTGGTTTTTACGCCATTAACTCACGCGCTCTTCAATACCTTTTGGAAATAGTAAATAAATTTTGTTTATTATTTTTTTTAAAATCTTTTCTGCTAAAATAAAACATGAATATCTACATTTTTCAACTATATTATTGTACTAGCTGAAGTACCCGTCCTTGACGGGTTAGTGACTGCAAATTCCCAAAAAAATCAATTTCGTCAGCATTGTAGGAGTACACAGAATGGATGGAGTATGTTGCCAAAGTAAAGAAAGCGAAGTTATAATTTTAATGTATTGTTAAAATATTACAGATTAGAGAGTAACTAAGTAATATCATTTCATTCGCTTTAGTCGTAATTATGCGATGCGCGAACGAATATCTACGCATATTGAAATAACTTTCGCAAAATCTCAAAATCTAATCAACATCATTGAAAAATTGGAAGCCTAGAATTTAAGTTGAGTGACAACCTATCATGTCACCCAATTTCGTTTCATTCCCTGCAGTCTTTATTTCGTGATGCTGGAACAAAATTTCAGGATTTTAAAACGATTTTCGCAAAATATCGAAATCTGATCGATTTTTTATAATTAGATGCTTATAGTTTAAGGTGAGTGACCACCTATCATTTCACCAAATATCATTTTTTCACCTTTGCAGTTATTACGTGATGTGCGAGCACAAATTTACGCAGTTTGAAACGATTTTCGCAAAATCTGAAAATTTAATGAAAATTTTTAAAAATTCGACGCCTATGTTTTAAGTTGAGTGACCACCTATCATGACACCCAATTTCGTATCATTCGCTTCAGTCGTATTTATGTGATGCTTGAACACAAATTTACGCAGTTTGAAACGATTTTCGCAAAATCTGAAAATCTAATGAAAATTTTTAAAAATTCGACGCCTATGTTTTAAGTTGAGTGACCACCTATCATGACACCCAATTTCATATCATTCGCTTCAGTCGTTTTTACGTGATGCTCGAACACAAATTTACGCAGTTTGACAGGATTTTCGCAAAATCTCAAAATCCAATCAAGATTTTTTAAAAATTGGACGCTTATGTTTTAAGTTGAGTGACCACCTATCATGACACCCAATTTTGTATCATTCGCTTCAGTCGTATTTATGTGATGCTTGAACATAAATTTACGCAGTTTGAAACGATTTTCGCAAAATCTGAAAATCTAATAAAAATTTTTAAAAATTCGACGCCTATGTTTTAAGTTGAGTGACCACCTATCATGACACCCAATTTCATATCATTCGCTTCAGTCGTTTTTTACGTGATGCTCGAACACAAATTTACGCAGTTTGACAGGATTTTCGCAAAATATCAAAATCCAATCAAGATTTTTTAAAAATTGGACGCCTATGTGTTAAGTGGAGTGACCACCTATCATGACACCCAATTTCGTATCATTCGCTTCAGTCGTTTTTATGTGATGCTTGAACACAAATTTACGCAGTTTGAAACGATTTTCGCAAAATCTCAAAATCAAGATTTTTTAAAAATTGACGCCTATGTGTTAAGTGGAGTGACCACCTATCATGACACCCAATTTCGTATCATTCACTTCAGTCGTTTTTATGTGATGCTTGAACACAAATTTACGCAATTTGAAACGATTTTCGCAAAATCTCAAAATCCAATCAAGATTTTTTTTAAATTCGACGCCTATGTTTTAAGTTGAGTGACCACCTATCATGACACCCAATTTCATATCATTCGCTTCAGCCGTTTTTACGTGATGCTTAAACAGAAAAAGCGTCACGGACAGAATGACAGAACAACAGAACGACAGAATGACAGACAGACAAACTTTTTTTTGAGGGTCGGATCGGATTCCTGGGTGCTTGAAACGGATAGAAATCGCAAAATTTTTGAATTCCAAGAAATGTACAGACAAAAGTCTAATTTTATTTATATAGATTTTCAACTATATTGTTAAATTAAAAAAGTTGATTTTTTTTATATTTATGTAATTATTAAAGAAATAAAATATGTCATAAAACTTTTCAGTTTACATTTTGGTAAGTATAAACTTTAAAGAATTTAAAATTATGCTTGGTATTGTGGCCATGTGAGCCCCAACAATAATGCTACTTCTTCAAATTTTTAACATTTTAACTTTCCGAACATGTACCATGTAAGGAAAGTATTGTAATCATGAAAAAATTCGACTTCGAGATTTTGGTGTTTTTACACGTTTTGAGGGCTTCTGAATCCATTTATGCTATTTTTACGAGATGTATGTATGTATGTATGTGTGTATGTGTGTGTGTGTGTGTATGTGTGTTTGTGTGTATGTGAGTGAACACGATAGCTCCTGAAGAGCATTCGATTGCGCTCAAATTGGGTATATATGTTATAAACCACCGTTGCAAGACCGGTATTGATTTTGGTGTGTATAGGACTTATAGTTTTTCTACAGGGCTACGACAAAGATTTCTTTTACATTATGGCCTATGGGGGGAATTTCTTGAAAGTGCGCTAGCGTTTAAACGATACATTCGATTGAGCTCAAATTGGGTATACATGTTATAAACCACCATCCTAAGACCGGTATTGATTTTGGTGTGTATAGGACTTATAGTTCTCCTACAGGGCTACGACAAATCTTTCTTTTATATTATGGCATAATGGCATATGGGGAGAAATTCTTGAAAGTGCGCAAGCGTTTAAACGGTGCATTCGATTGAGTTTATATTTGGTATACATGTTTGAATTATTCATCGATTAAAATTTATTTAAATACTTTAATGATCTTAATCGTAAGTGTTCGGAAAGTCGAGTGGAGTCACTCCAGATTTTTTTTTCTTTCAGAGACAACAGCTATTTACAATGTATTTGCAATCAATCAAGAAGACTAATTCTTAATTATAGATAACACAATCAGGAAGTATACTCAATGATTCTCTTATTTTCCTAATCTTTTATTATTTTTAATATGTATCTAGAATTTAACGATCAAAAATTTTGCTTGAAGTGCACATTTTCTTCTCATTTAATGCTGAAGAAGGATTGCTAATTGTAAGCACACTTTAAAAGTAATTGTCTACCCAAATAATGAGAAATTTCATTATAAAGCCAGAACCAACTACGCAAAAATCAAAAACACACTTCTCCATTGGATTTTAAAACTTTTTATCCTCCTTGAGAAGTTACACAAAGAAAAAGGGACGAATTTGACGTTTTCTAATGGGCTAAAACGGCTAAAATGTCTTTATACGAGCGCACACTAATAGATTCACTTGATAGTTCAGATTTACTGACTATGAGAAGGGAGAAAATGAATTCGAGTTTGTGGTTTTCCGGCCAAATTAGTCTATATAGAAATGTTCTGCATTTAATGACTGAAAGTAAGAAATTTTGCAAAAGGTCCCGTTCTTTTTATTTAGGTTTCGTACATTTTACTTTATAATTTATTTTTTATATGGGACAGTCTAATAATATGATAATAATAATAATATATACACATATATACGGGCGCGCATATATAGACTTTCATTTAAAATGACTTTTGCCCCCCCCCCCCCCCAGTTTGGAAGACCAAGTTACGCCTATGCTTGTAAAGAGACATTCTAAAAATTTTGAAGTGCATGACTTAATTTGTTTGTATTTGTGTACAAAAATCACATGATTTTTTCGAACTACACCGTGGTTCCTTCAGGGTTTCATACAAACAGAAAAGAAAAGAAAGCCTTATCACGTGCTTCTGTATTCTCTATCAAAATTAGATCAAAACTAGGAAGACGAGTGCCTCTTTACGTTTTTTTTCCTTCTTTTTTAGCAACTAAGAAATAACTTAATATATTATATTATATTATGAATATCATGACTATAATTTTCAAGTAAGGTATTGTGTTAATTATTAAATAAGATATAAAGTATTATTATTAAACTTGATAGTTCTTAAAATCTTATTTTTTCCTACTTTTCTCTATTGAAATTAATTTTTCGTTAAACAAAATGTCCATCACGTGGGATCACGGGATCCCGCGTTGTCAACACATCTCTATCCCGAAATCCTGCGAAACCACAAACAGTGCAGGATTACATTCCCTAGCCAAAAACAACTTAAATACGTAATATGTAATTTCTCGTGGGTGCAAAGACAAAAAATTTAGTATTCGCCCAATTAGTATATGCCCAATATTGTGATGATCAAGGTCCTGCAGGGCAATTGCCTAAGGCTGACAAATTTTAGGAGGCCAAAATTCTCATATTTCCCACTTTAAA
>JAWZYV010000303.1:0-20301 GCA_038373885.1 Cheiracanthium punctorium
ATCTTCTACGTAAAACCGTATTTTCCGCTGTGTTGTTCCGCTCTGAGTATTACAGCAGATGAAATGTGCATCTGAAATGGAATTCAGTCTTTCAATATTTTATACATGGCGTAAACAATAATTTTCTGCCACTTAAGAAAAAAGTAAAAACATAAATGTAAGTATCGATAACTGGATTTTTTTTATTGATGAAACGTATAATGTGCGGAAAATAGAGATACGGAATAGTGTTGTATTAAAATAACAACAATATTAATGGTAATAATTATTGAAAAAAAATTCTTGCATGGTTGATTTACAGTGGGTGTAAGATGATTTTTCGAGTTTATTAGTTGTGTAAAAAAAGAAATATTTTTCGTTTCAAAACTTAAAAAAATATCTAGATCAGACAGTCTTTCAACATTCTACAGTTAATTGTTTGAGTTATGCAAGATAATTACAAGCATAAATACGTACATAAGCGAGGAAATCAGTCATATGAATTCAGATTTGGTCAGTATGGATCATATGCACAGCTCCGGAAAAAAAAACCGCACACTTCCTCTTTATTTGGCTACCGTTTAATTCCCATAAGGGGTTATCTCCATATTTAAATCTGCTTGAACTTCGTTTCTCTCAAAGGCAAAATTCTATTTTGACTTCATTAAACAAAAGAAAACCTTCAAATTATCCTACATATAAATCTTCACCATTTTTTTTTCGATAATTTCCGGAAATATTGCGAATTATGTTTTGCTCGATTTTAAGGAGTTTTTTTGCAAATTGGAAAACAATATATGTATGTTTTGAACTTTTTGCTTTACCTTAATTTCGCTCGCAATAGTTAAAAGAAATAAATATTATTTATAAGGAAAATAGTGTTTCTAGTGTTAAAGTGCTTTGCACGAAGAGCATGACGGGCCGAAATTAGAATATTTGCCAGTGATCCAAGGACCATTGCCTCCATAACTCCTTTAGTCCGTAACATTTAACACCTTTGCATATACATGACTCTTAAACAATGCATACTGACAGCTTACGGTTTTGAAAATCTTTCTAATTTTGAAATTGCTATTGAGTATTTCAATGTTCTCCTAGACTGGCGAAATGTTGCCTGGAGTGAAAGGCTGTGCTTTGCTCTTCTGAGTACAAGTATGAATGTTGCTCAGCTATGGTCGAACTTGAAGAATGATTTTATGATTGAAAATTCATTTATTTGAATTTCATGTAAAAAACGAAAAATTTTTTTTGTCAACCCAATATTACCACTGTGTTTGTTATTTCACTTTCTTCATTAAATATTATTGTCTGCAGTGTGCAAAACGTTTCAAGCAAGCACAATCAAAATTATTCTTTTTTTTCACTTAGAATGTAAAATGTATTCAAAAGTCAATTTGGTCTGATATTTATACTGAATTTTTCGATATCACATTTTCTCAGACACACGCATTAAGCAAAAAGTGGAAGTACTTTTCTAATAAATCCAATAACAATAAAATACACTTCTATAGCAAGGAACTATTTTAAAGTTTGTTTCCGATTGATTCGGATATAACTGGAGAGAATCAATTAAGTCTTAGAAGTTGTATTAGAAACTTTATTTATTATAAAGATGTAAACGAAACTATAGAAAGTTTTTAATATCTAAAATTACTTTAGATATTTGCTGTTTTCTAAGGCTATGAGATTTCATTTCAGCAAAACGAGCATCTTCTTAAATTTATTTATCATATGAAAGCAGACAGAGAAAATAATAAAATAAAAATAAGAGACAAATAGAAACAAAAACAATCAAAATTAAATTGTAGAATAATAAGGAAGAACCGAAGACGATTTAGGATATTACAAAGAAAACGTAGAAAGTCTCTTGTAAAAAGTAGTAAAAACTTGAAATGGGTTGGAATCGCATCCTGTTTTAGGTTCATGTGTAACACAGAAAGCTTTCCGTGAAGAAGTAGTAATATTTTTTATGTGTAACAAAGAGCACTGCATATGTGGATCATATTGCAAATGCAGATCAGAAGTTCATCTGGAAGGAAATTCACTTTTTCAGTATTTTGTGCATTTGAAAAACATTTTGTATCAGCATTTGCGTTTAACGAAAAATGAAGAATGTACGTAAGGAAAAAAAAGAAACAGATTTTTGTATCTAATATTTATTCATGAAATGTATCATGCAAACATATCATGATATGGGTTTAGAAAAAGAAGTATGTATATTAGGGTGCATCAAAATCCCCATATTTTTAAAAACTTTTAAGAAAATTGTCTGTCCCTCTGTTATTTTTGTTCAAAATGATACAAAAACAATACAGATAAAGTTTAGTGCAATTTTAATAACATTTAGGAATGTACAACAAAAACAGAAATTCTAAAAAACAAAGTATCATGACAAAAAATAAAAATTAAGCAAGCATTTTAAATAAATAATGCAATTAAGATTGTTTTGATATATAACGAAATATTATATATAATACTAAAATTTCTAATTTCAAATAAATTTGTATAAGTACACTTAATTTAAAAGTTGTTCAATTTTGGCTGTTTCCGTAGATATTTTTGTTTTCGGCGATCTTTTTCTACAACTTGCAGAACATTTTGGTAGTGATCTTCATGTTTCGCCGATTCTATAAAATCAGTACTTAGCTTTACCCCTCGTTCAGCACAGTCATAGACAACATTCAATGCTTGCCAATTTGTAAATGATGCAGACGTTGTCCATTCTGAAACGTCTTTTACTAAAAAACTTGAGTCTAGTTCAAGCAGATAAAATAAAAACAGGAGTCTGCTCCAACTAAATCAGAGAGTTGTATTTTCACTCAGATTTTTTGAAAATTTGGGTTTTCCAAAATCCATGCCATATCTACGTTTTAATTTAAACACAGAGTCGGTGGAATCGGATTTTGTAGCTAGCATTGTATTAGCCTGAAGAAAAAACTTCAGGTGGAACTTTGTCACTCCAAAGGGCAAGTGGTACCATCTCTTCTGTGAGATACCAGTAGTGTTTCTCAAAAGCTTTGATTGCACTCTCAGATATAATGGGATGAAAAACCTTGTACGCCATAAGAGAATGAAGCATTTGTAAGTCATTGCAAGGAGCATGTATTGTGGTATCACAAGTTATCCACCAGGAGCTGTAAATGAGAATAACAAAGTTCTCAAAGTCACGCAGTTTAGGTACCTGCTGTTTAGATGTTATTGTGGCAGTAGGCAGTTGCTGTATTTGCTGTTCAAGAAGGCAAATTTTAATTGTGTATAACAGTTTTGCCATCCTACGTGCTTTGTGAAATGCTCCTGGTCGATTTAATTTAACTTCTTATTAGCAATGGCTTTTTTTTTTCTTCAGGTGGAACTTTGTCACTCCAAAGGGCAAGTGGTACCATCTCTTCTGTGAGATACCAGTAGTGTTTCTCAAAAGCTTTGATTGCACTCTCAGATATAATGGGATGAAAAACCTTGTACGCCATAAGAGAATGAAGCATTTGTAAGTCATTGCAAGGAGCATGTATTGTGGTATCACAAGTTATCCACCAGGAGCTGTAAATGAGAATAACAAAGTTCTCAAAGTCACGCAGTTTAGGTACCTGCTGTTTAGATGTTATTGTGGCAGTAGGCAGTTGCTGTATTTGCTGTTCAAGAAGGCAAATTTTAATTGTGTATAACAGTTTTGCCATCCTACGTGCTTTGTGAAATGCTCCTGGTCGATTTAATTTAACTTCTTATTAGCAATGGCTTTTTTTTTTCTTCAGGTGGAACTTTGTCACTCCAAAGGGCAAGTGGTACCATCTCTTCTGTGAGATACCAGTAGTGTTTCTCAAAAGCTTTGATTGCACTCTCAGATATAATGGGATGAAAAACCTTGTACGCCATAAGAGAATGAAGCATTTGTAAGTCATTGCAAGGAGCATGTATTGTGGTATCACAAGTTATCCACCAGGAGCTGTAAATGAGAATAACAAAGTTCTCAAAGTCACGCAGTTTAGGTACCTGCTGTTTAGATGTTATTGTGGCAGTAGGCAGTTGCTGTATTTGCTGTTCAAGAAGGCAAATTTTAATTGTGTATAACAGTTTTGCCATCCTACGTGCTTTGTGAAATGCTCCTGGTCTATTTAATTTAACTTCTTGTTCATTATTAGGAAAGTCTAAATATAATAGGGAAAGCTTTCTGAACTCCATATAATCATCTCTATATTTTCCAGAACTGATGGTATATTTTGCTGTTTGGATTGCATTGGTTCTAAGACCACTGACTATTCTTTGAGCTTGTACATTCCTTGATTTTGAGTCTGAAGTGGCAGATGATAACTTTCTGCCCTTCTCATTGTACGTGTGTGTATTCACGATTGAACACAACTTTTCCCAACATAACACTTTATTAAAACGAAAACATAAAACAGATAAAACACAAACTGGCACCTTGTGCCGAATACAAAAAGGGGACTATACCCCAGGCGTAGTAACTCGCTACATACGTTAGTAACTAGCTACAGACCTTATATAGTGTCGCTGTTCACATAGCAACACGGTTCACATTAGCATAACTCTGCTTCTGTGGAAAAAACTGGCCTGGTTGCGAAAACCCTCTCGTGCTTTCAAGTCGATTCTCTTGGAGACTCGTGTCCTGGAGGTGGAGAGGGACATAACGCAAAGTGCTGCCGCCGCAGTACCCCCCTCCTAGTGGAAACGAACTTGCAGACGTTCCGGGGGTTTGCTGGTACGTCCTGCGCGTGTGACTGTAGTGTTTCCGGTCAGATCAGCACTTTTTACCTGTTGCTCGTTCAAAGTGAAAGCAGGCTTCAATCGATCAACGGTGACTATATTTTCCTGGCCTTTCATTAAAATTTTATAAAATTTATTGGTTCTCATTAGCACAGGAAATGGTCCGTCGTACGGTGGACACAGCGGTGGTTTCACAGAGTCCTTACGGACATATACATCTTTGGAAGTAGCTAGTGATTTGGGAATGAATATTTGTTCACGGCCGTGAGAAGACGTTGGCCGAGGTACTAGGTGCTCCATCTGCTGCTTTAGGTGTCGAATGAAGTCGGGAACGTTAATATCTGTTGCAGAGGGCTGGAAAAATTCTCCAGGGAGTCGAAGCGAAATGCCGTATACCAGCTCAGCCGTGGTTGCTCTCAACTCTTCTTTATAGACGGACCGAAGTCCTAATAGAACAGTAGGTAATTTTTCCAACCATTGGTCGGTCAGACAGGCCTTCAACGCAGTTTTCAAACCTCTATGCCAGTTCTCTATAAGGCCATTGGCCTGTGGATGATAAGCTGCACTAAGATTTCTTTTTATCCCAAATAAATGTAAAAGAGAATTAAACAAGCAAGATTCAAATTGCCGACCCTGGTCGGTTGTAATAGTTGTGGGCACACCAAACCTTGCTACCCAGTTTTCGTAAAACGCTCTAGCAACAGTGTCGCTGGCTATGTTAGTGACGGGTACTGCTTCAACCCAACGTGTAAATCTGTCGATCATTGTAATCAAATATTTAAAATTTTTGTTTACGGGTAAAGGACCGACTAGATCTATGTGTACGTGGTCAAATCTATCTCTTGGAACAGTATAATTCTGTATTGGGGTTTTTGTATGTCTTTGCGTCTTAGTCAACTGACAAGGAATGCAACATTTCGTCCAAGTCCGTGAATCCTTTTGAATGCCAGGCCAAATAAAACGAGAACTTAGCAACTTAGCTGTGGCCTTCATACCTGGGTGAGACAAGTTATGTAAATTGTCAAATACTTTCCTTCGAAAGGATTCTGGAATGTACGGACGAATTTTGTCTGTAGATACCTCACAATACAAGGGAGTTTGAGTTTCTGGAATTGTCATTCGTTTAAATACTAATTTAGTGTGTGTACTGATTAGTTTTTCAAGTTCTTTGTCACCCTCTTGTGCCTTTGCGATTGCCGAGTAATCTAATGTACTCGGGAAGGTAATGGATTCGACTCTAGAAAAGAAATCGGCAGGGATATTGTCGCGTCCCGGGTTGTAGCGAATATCCGTACTAAACTGGCCGATGTAGTCTAGTTGTCTCAGTTGCCTAGGAGACCATTTATCTCCCTTCTGATTAAAGGCGAAAGTGATGGGTTTATGATCCGTGAAAATAGTAAAAACACGGCCCTCGAGAAAGTGCTTAAAATACTTGATAGATGCGTAGATCGCGTACAATTCTCTGTCATAAGTAGACCATTTCTGCTGTGCAGGTGTGAGCTTAGCAGAATAAAATGCTAAGGGCTCGATTACTTGTGTATCCTGCTTTAAGTTGATCTGGTGGAGAGAACTGCCTATAGATGTACTACTTGCATCGGTGCATAAGCAAAGCTGTGCGTCTGGGTTGGGATGTACCAATAATGCCGCGTTAGCTAGCGATTCCTTACACTTTGTGAAGGCTTCTAGTGTTTCGGTTGTCCACGAAATAACCTTTTTGCTATTATTTTTATAGCCTTTTAAAAGCTCGTTTAGAGGCGCTTGTAGTTTAGCAGCCTGCGGGACATTCCGTCTGTAAAAGTTCAAGAGTCCTAAGAAGCGTTTTAAACCTTTACATGTTTGGGGTTGCTCGAAGTCTAAAATTGGTTTAACTTTGCTAGGCAGCGGTTTTATGCCGTGCTCGTTAACCAAGTAACCCAAGAATGGTAGTTCAGTGACCCCAAAAATGCTTTTAGACAAATTGATTCTAATGCCGTATTTGTTTAGCCTTTTAAACAGAGTTTCAAGATGAGTCATGTGCTCTTTCTCATTTGAACTGGCTATTAAAATGTCGTCTAAGTAAGCAAATGTAAAGTTTAAGTCTCGTAGGACCTCAGATATGAACCTTTGGAAAGTTTGAGCTGCATTACACAACCCAAAGGGAAGGAATTTGAATTCCCATAAGCCGAAAGGTGTGGTAATAGCGGTTTTTTGAATGTCGTCTTTGTGCACTGGGATTTGATGGTATGCACGGATGAGGTCGATTTTGGAAAATATTTTTTTTCCGTACAGTTCATTAGCAAAATCATGTATATGGGGAAGGGGATATCTGTCAGGAATAGTAATTTTATTTAAAGCTCTGTAATCGCCAGTCGGACGAAAATCAGTACTATTGGGTTTTGGGACCATGTGTAAAGGGCTGGCCCAACACGAGTTACTAGGTCTACAGATTCCCTTTTCTTGCATGTATTGAAATTCCTGTTTAGCTAATTTTAATTTCAATGGATTTAAACGCCGTGGCCGTGCGAATACAGGTTGTCCTGTTGTTTCAATTTTATGCACTGTATTGTGCTTTACTTTCATATTAGAAGGATACGGTTTAAGTATGTCGGGAAATTTTCGTAATATATTTTTAATTTTTAAATCCTTAGCAAGTAGACTAACATTAGGCGAACTCTCGTTGCAAGCGGAACCTAGAGCTGCTTTGGACGAACTTGGATCGCGTAAACAAAGTCTTTTCAGATCAATTAATAAGCCAAAGTGTTTTATAAAATCAGCACCAATTATTGGTCTGCTAACGTCTGCGACCACAAACGGCCACTGAAAAGACCGATTTAACGCAAGATCGAGTTTTACTAATTTAGTT
Organism: Cheiracanthium punctorium; assembly: GCA_038373885.1. Classification (NCBI taxonomy): domain Eukaryota; kingdom Metazoa; phylum Arthropoda; class Arachnida; order Araneae; family Cheiracanthiidae; genus Cheiracanthium; species Cheiracanthium punctorium. Next base: position 7,541 of record JAWZYV010000303.1, read on the forward strand.
CCGTAGACTTTGATACGAGATCCATCAGCAGAATACAATACAATATTTTTAGGTCCATTATACTGAGTATTTTTTGCTCTGGGTAAAACGCAGATATCACTGCCACTATCAATTAGATATTCCACCCCAGATATTTTATCTCTTATAAAAAGACGGCGACTTATAACGTCCTTGTACGTATAGTCACATTGCGCCGTATAATGCGACCGGCCCTCTAGTTTTTTTAAGGAGTTATAATTGCACGGCTCTAGACATTTGCGAGCACGGTCTTTAAATTTTTTATGATACCAGCACACCGTTTCAGAGGAGTGGGAGGGTGTCACACGGTGTGGGGGATTACGCTGAAATTTATTAATGAGTCTTGTACGACTAAGAGTGCGTGGCCTAAATTTATTTTTAAAGACCTTGACAATTTTTCGAGTTAGTTCTGTCAATTGTTTTTTTAATTCCTGCACCTCATTTTCCGAGTTAGTAGTACGAGTGTCTAGACTTTGTATTTCTGAACTAGAATTACCCTTAACTTCTACAATTTTATCTGCCATGAGAGCTAATGTATCTAAGGTACCCTCATATACAGACAAGATAGCTTGAGTGTCTTTAGGCAATCTTTGTAGAAATAGAGTTTTTAAAAACTCGGTGTCTGTTTTATCGGGTGCCAAGTGCTTCATTTTCCTTAGTAAGTGGGAAGGTTTTTCATCTCCTAACACTAATTCCGAAAGTAATTGCTTTATCTTTGTTTGTTCGGAATCCGTGAATTCGGCTAAAAGCCGTTTTTTTAAGGTATCATACTTTAGAGTGGGGGGAGGTGTTAAAACTACATCACTTACATAACTTAAGATATCAGCATTTAGACTAGACACTATATAATAAAATTTTGTAGAATCTTCACTAATGTTCGCGATGTGAAATTGTGATTCTATATTAGCGAACCATAAATCTGGAAATTTTTCCCAAAAGGGTGGTAACTTGAGAGCTACGCGACTAATGTCGCCGGTTTTCACCGCCTCTACAGACGTTTCACCATTCATTTTTGGAAAGCCTGACTGAGCAACCAGTTAAATGGGGATGAAGAAAAATGTATAAATGTTTGTTTAAAACTTGCCACCTGTCTTGTCCGTTGTCTTCAAATACTTGATGACGGTGCGCGCAGGAAAGTCGAGGCAGCAGACGAGAGGAAATCTTTACCCGTAGAACACCGTTCTTTGCAATAAGGCGGCTCCAACAAACTCACCGAGGGCCAGCTTGACTGTAGATCTTGCCCAAGCTGCTGAAGAGGCTTGACTTTGAACATCGATCGAACTTCCAGAGTAGCACACTTTGTTTCTTACAGAAGATCGGTTTGTCCTACTCCGGGTCACCAGTTGAAGTGGCAGATGATAACTTTCTGCCCTTCTCATTGTACGTGTGTGTATTCACGATTGAACACAACTTTTCCCAACATAACACTTTATTAAAACGAAAACATAAAACAGATAAAACACAAACTGGCACCTTGTGCCGAATACAAAAAGGGGACTATACCCCAGGCGTAGTAACTCGCTACATACGTTAGTAACTAGCTACAGACCTTATATAGTGTCGCTGTTCACATAGCAACACGGTTCACATTAGCATAACTCTGCTTCTGTGGAAAAAACTGGCCTGGTTGCGAAAACCCTCTCGTGCTTTCAAGTCGATTCTCTTGGAGACTCGTGTCCTGGAGGTGGAGAGGGACATAACGCAAAGTGCTGCCGCCGCAAGTCATATGGTTTCAATTCACCATTATCAAGATGATCAAAATTGTCCCGAAACCGTTCAAACAAGGTTGCATCTGGTGACTTTGAAGCTTCAATCTGTAGATCATCAAAAACATGAGATAAAATGATTTCTCCAATGTGATGACGGCAAGCTGACCAAAGAAGTGCACGTCCCAGTTTCTTTCGTATACTGACGCATGCAGCAGTAATATGACCTGTGTTGGAAGAGGTTGTGTCAAATGCCATGTTCATGATTGTTAGTGTGCACTGCCATGAGATGAGCTCCTCATACATTAACTGTGCAGTGACTCCAACACACTCGCCATTAGTTCCTAGTGAATATGCTGGCACACCAAGAATCTTTTGCTGGTGAACATCTCCCACGACAATGGTGAGGCATTCTTCTTTTTTGTACCTATTGGACAAAGCTGTTGAAAGTTTTGTATTCCAATGCAGAGTATTTAGGAAAAGACCACTGCTCCTTGCAAGCAGCTCAAATTTCCTTTGCAACTTGTCTTCTTGATGTATCTGCTGTTGAATATGAAGCTGCAATTGTACTTGTATCTCCTCCTATTAATGTAATTAGTGCTTTTGTATACGCTCCTTGTTGACTTGGACTCATATTTAAGCGTGTTGCTACTGAAACAAGATTAGGTTTTTTCATAATATCATATGGTACAAATAACGTTGCGCCTGTTCGTTTCTTTTGATGACGATTTCGAGCACTTCCTGAGGGTTCTTTACAATCAAGGTTTTCATCAGTAATATCATTTGTTTCACTTTGTTCATCAGATTCATCAATAGGACTAGGAATATAATTTAATATTAAGTTGGAACTAAGTTCCTCTTTTCGATTCTCCCTCTTTTCATTTCTAGTAGCTGTAGCCGTTGTTCTTTTCGTTTCACTTTTTCCCACAAGACATTTATCATATTATCCCATTGTTGCCAAACGGTCGCTTTGCATTGACTTAAGGAAAGCAAGATCTTCATGCTTCTTTATTTGTTTTTCTACATTCACAGACCATAAAGGAAACGTTAAAGCTAATTTCACTTCCATCTGCTTTACCTTGTCTCTAGTATTAGGTGCAGATTTTCGATTAAGGGGTATCGCTCTTAGTTTTGCATTTTCATCAAGAAGTTTTATAATTTTTTCACAAGCTTTTCGTTCACTGATCATTGGGATATTGGCTTTTCCATAAAATAGCTTTACTTGCGAAAGGACTAGTTTCGAAGACTCCCATTTAGTTCATTTTCATGGAGACCTTCTTCAATATGATACATCATACACCTCAAAACTTGCAAATTAGTTGGAAGTATAGAGCCATTTATTTTTGCATCATCACAAGTTATTTTGCTACTAAGACCATGGGCGCTGGCAGCATAGGGCAAGGGGGGCAAAGCCCCCCTGGATTTTTATATGCAGTGTTTTCCCTTGCTTTTTTGCTCTTCCCAACATGGTAACCATACGTTGAAGTAGTCTTTGCCCCCCCCCCTTGAGTATTCTTTGCCCCCCCCTGGGAAATATTCTGCCGGCGCCCATGACCAAGACCAAACATTTTTGATGACAATCTGGTTTCCATTGTGTAATCCAAACAAAAGATGCAACTGAAGTCACTGCAGTGTATCCAAATCAAAAACAAAAATAAAAATAAATAAACTACATTAATAGAAAAATCAGCTCAAACTTAAAGCCAGTTTCAAACGCAAAACTGATTTACAGAAAAAAAAACTTACTGGAATTAAAATAAACAGGAAATGCATTTTGTTCTAAGCAATTGTAATCACTAGACCGCGGATTATATGCACTGATAAAGAGACAAAATATGCATCAAAAAATCTTAAAATATGCACAAAAAATCTTAAAATATGCACTAAAAATCTAAAAATATTCACTAAAAATGCAAAAATAAGCACCAAATAACTGAAAAAATATGCACATATTAACAGAAAATAAAAACGCATTTACTTGTAAAAGTATTTTCTATCACTTACCTAGCAATTATGACACTTTTTTTTTTTTCTCTCTTTCAAACATTGAAAATTTGAAAGACAGAATAAGAAATAACGAAGACTGTTTATGGGTTAAAGCAGTTATTCACATCTGAGTGATATGATATATGAATTGAAACTGCTTTCAGTAATTTTTGTTACAATACACAACTTTTCTGAATTTTCAGTAGTAAGACTTTATCTTTTATCATCCAAAATCATTTTATATGCTGAAAATGTTCTTTCAACATCAACGGATGTCACTGGACAGTACTTACTCGTATAATATATCGCTTTGGATGGTTCTACTTTTTCCGGTAATTCACACCTATCACCATTAATAAAATTATTTATTTTATTCGCTGCCAAAAATCCTGAATTTTCATTTAAAATAAAATTTAATTTCTCACTGATTTCTTCTCCTAATGATTCCGGAATCTTACCAACGCATTCCTGTACTTTTACAACTTGACTCATTGCATCCCTCAGTAGCAGATTTTGAGTAATTTTGTGATGGCTGATGTTAAGAAGGAAAAATGTGTTTCGATTATCGATAGACTTTTTCGGATGGACATATTGCTAAGCATTTCTTTCGCAATGAAAACAGAAGAAGAATCGTCGCTGTCCAAAGCCTTAACTACATCTTTTATGGAGTCAAAATTTTCAGAATAAAATAAAGCGGCATTTAACCCTTTAACGCGCAGTGTTCCCGCTCTGGGAACACCAAACTCTGACGTTTTGACTGTTGCCAGTCACGAAGAATAGATTTAATTTCTATAAAAACAGTTGCAGGTGGCATACCTCCACGAGAATCCTTTACTTTTTAGCACGTCATTTCCCGTAAAAAAATGGTCACGATTATTTTTAACAGCACTGACATCTGAAAAATGGAAGAATCCGAGAACAGCTGGATAGATTGCCCAACGCTGAAAAAAGGTCAGCCGTTGCCATCGCTCGACTTAACTACCATCAAGATGGCGGACGATCGAAACGTTCATCGCGTGCCACAGATGTAGAGACCCTTTTTTCTGTGTCCCTTTTTTCTGTGTTGCTGTGTCGCAAAGCCAGCTGTAGTCAAAAAAGTGTCTCTACATCTGTGGCACGCGATGAACGTTTCGATCGTCCGCCATCTTGATGGTAGTTAAGTCGAGCGATGGCAACGGCTGACCTTTTTTCAGCATTGGAAAGGGGTTGCGCCTCAAAGGGTTAACCAAGTGTTCCATCTTGTCAATACAGGCTGTAGTGGGAGGCTGCAAGTGGGAGGTTGGGATACATTTCTCTGCATGATTTAGTGCACAAAGGAGCTTTTAAGAATACTTTCTTGAGGCAGGATAGCAGTTTATTCACAGGGTCGTATATATTTCTCTTACTTTTTCTACTGCTCTGTGAAGACCGTTAGCTATACATGTAACATGTATCATATTTAGAAAAAAAAAGAAACTTCAAGTCCTGATGCTGCTTTTATCATACAAGGTGCTGTGTCAGTAACACGTTATCAGTCATGCCTTTTTCAGCCCGCAATCATTTCAATGAATCATTAACGAATCTTGCTATGCTAGAAAAGTTAACTTTTTCTAGTACTTCGCAAGAAATGAGATGTGGTCGTGAAGAGACAATATCTAGTTTTCCCACAAGCTAAATGTGATATGTAACGGCCATTTTTATCTGTCGTTTCATCAGCGCTAATCCATATTCTGCCTGTTCCGATATCTTGGCAAATTTCGTTGAGTACTTCTTTATAAATAGTATTCAGGTAATTTTTTCTGATTGTTGATTCGTCTGGAATATTCCGTTAGTGCAATATTTCTTTCAAGAACTTCTAAAATGCTCATTATTTAATTTCTGAAATGGAATGTTGCGGAGCTTTGCATAAGTCAGTAGAGAACTCATTTTTCTCCCTTCGAACCGAAGAAGGTTGCATAGATAGTAAAGTTTGCACAGGTCTACGATCATGCTGATTTTTCTTTGCTGAATGAGTACTGGTTTGCACGTGTTGAACGATATGAAAACGCTTTTTACACGAGATGATTTTTTCACATATTATGCAGAAAAAAAATTTCACAATCTGTAGTTAGGTCTTATCCATAATCGGAAATCCATGTCTTCATCAGGGTTGGCATGCTTGCTTTCATTCTAGCCATTGAAACTTTAATATATAGGCTGACTTCGAATTTAAATTGTTGCAAATACACACGAAAAAATTATAAGGGTATGCTATTTTGCTGTGAATTTGAAGTTGTATAAATTTTTCAAAGCGTGGGCTTTTAAGTGTTAAATAAGAAAAAAAAATACTAAAATGAAGGTAAGAAATAGTTACAAATTCGAAGCTAGAGAGATTGAAATATGCATACAACAGAGAAAATTCGTCATTTTATGCAAAATATCCAAAAACACCTGAAATATGCAATTGCATATGCAAATATGCGATTGCATATAATCCGCTGTCTGGTAATCACAGTCAGTCTTGCCACATGTTGAAAAGCTAAGTAGAAAGAAACAGGAAATTCATTTCATTCTGAACTAAGTGTTACTGTTGTCACACGGTAGTTTATTAACTTTAATTATTTTTGTGGTCCATATTTTATTTTAATCACTATTCCTAGATAATTGTAAAACAATTGATAAAGCAATTTATGATAAATTATAAAAGCAAATAATTATAAAAATTATTGAATTTAGTCATTTTATGCACCAAATCTGTAAATTCAAACTTGTTGTGGACCCCCTAAAATTGCTCCGAAAACAAAAAAATTGGTATGACAACTTTTTGTGGGTAATGGAACATTTCCAGACTGGGGACAAGGTGATGTGTTTCTAGAAGGGATTTTGATGCACCCTAATGTATATACATATATATATTACGGAAGTTCACTCGCTTTCGGCGCGAGCATGTCTGAATGTATAATTGTGAAAAATAGTCCTGTAAAATGGACATGGACATAATAGAAGAGGATCTACAATTTTTACAGTTGATGTTTGTTGATGGTCTTATTGAGCGTTACTTGCAAAACTCGAAAAACTGGAAATCAGTTAAAAAATTCGCATAAAAGAAGTTATTTTTTATAAAGTCTAATTTTGTACTACATTTGAATAAACTTTTGTTTGCTCTTATATTTTATTTATCTGTGTTGTTGGCTCTATACATAAAATTTGTAAATATATTTAGATTTTTGACAATACTCTTATATGTGTATACATACATGGTGATTCTAAATTTTTACGGTAAGCTTCAGGGTGTGATAGAACATGAAGGAACAAACAATTGCCTCCATTAAAACATGTGGTCACAAATGTTGCCTTCACTCTCTACTTAGAAGTAAAAAAGGTAACAAAATTATTTCGCTATAAGTTCCGCGCATGAGAAAAAATATATTCTCTGAAAACTCACGTTCAGAAAGTTGGCGTATTGAATTTCAGTTCGAAGACGAATATACATTTACTTTGAAGTCATTTTGAAAACACCTAGTATCAAGTTTATGCATTCAAAAGGTATTCTATGAGAAGCGTAATACAGTAAAATCGTTCAGAAGAAAATTTCGTATTTAAGTTATATCTAGCCCATATTTTTTTTTTTTATAGATTTTAGTTTTATTTAATCTGAATGGGTAAAAATATTCAACTTTACCAATCTTTAAACATAATATCTTTTTTTTGAATCAAAATACAGTTCCAAATCTAATGTTTCATGTGATGACGTATGGTTGCGGTTTTTCGTAATTGAACTATAATGAGATAATTAAATCTTTGAAAAATAACATGCATAAAATATATTTCTCATTCTGTTTTACATGTGTTTCGGACGAAAAAATGTCTTTCTTTATCAGCAGTAGACCAAACACAGACTGGAACAGGGGAAGGGGAAGAAATAAGTTTATAATCGCAATTATGAAAACATCACCCATCGTATATGAATTTGTGCCTCTTTATTTACACTTAAAAGATTGTTGAATCAACAAAAATTTTGTAAAAACGAAATTATCTAGTTGAAATAGCAAGTTTTGTGAAACTAACAAAATAAATTTGTTAAAATTAATTGTTTATTTCAGCAAAACATTTTCTCAATTTACCCAGACAATTTTCTTAAAATGAACAAATATTTTGTAAGTTTAACGAAACTGTATGTTTAAATGGTTTATTTTGTCAAAATAAACCAAATTATTTGGTTGAATTAACAAGCTTTCTTTGTTAACTGGTATGCTCATGGATCATTTAACAAAATAATTTTGTTGAATTTACTATGCTGTTTTTTTTTCAACCCATCAAACAGTTAGTTTGATGGGTTGAAAAGGTAAGACTAATTAATTTGTCTGTTCATCAAAATTTACATTTTTATTTTACTGCTTTTATGTAAGTTACATTTTATGGAATTCTGCGTAAGGATTTTTATTTATTTACTTTTATTTTTCACAAGACAACCTTAGGCATTCAGAATATTCAAAACTCATGATGCCTGTGTTTACCTATTGAATAATTACATTCAAAATCATTTAATGCCAAATTGTATCAATATTTACCACTTAAGCATGAAAAAAATCGTTATGTAAAATCAGTTTTTCTACACGGTAAAAAAAAATTCGGAAACGTTACCCCAAAAAATGGGGCAGCTCTTGTAGTTTAAAATTGCGGAAACGTTTCCGAACCATGCGGGTAAAGTATTTAGAAACGTTTCTGCATATGTCGGAAACATATTTACCTATTTTCCTGCATTTTAGGTAAGGTTTCTGGAAAAGATGGGTAACGTTTCTGTATATTTTGGTAAAATATTGAGTAACCTCTCTGTGTATTTCGGAAAGGTTTCCGAATTAACGAGTAACCTTTCCGAGTTTTTCAGAAAAAAGTAACATGCACTAGATGAAGCGTTTCGACTATCTTAAACTAGATGGCAGCACCAAACTCTGTCGGAAGGAGCGGTGAGGACTAGCGACCAGAATCGAACGCTGGACCTACGCATTCGGAAGAAAGCACGGTACCACGACGCTGCGGTTTTCTCGTCGAATTTTGCTTTAAAAGTAAACTGACTGCTGCAAAAGTTATTTGTGGTACGGCTTGTTTTGGAAACTTAAAATTTTTTTGAAGTATTTTGTAAATGGAGAGAAAATACCATAATTAATAAATATAAATTAAAAATCTTAAATCTTTTTTCTTCCACATAAATTATTTTCAGGAGATAATGTGCTGTTTTATTTAAGTATTCATCCGTTTTATTTAAATATTCGTAAGTGACGTCACCTGCTGACTGGCCACAAATAAACTTCACAGTGACCACACAGTGAAGTTACATCACTCACAAGTTACCAGACCCTTATTATCGCATGGGCAAATCGGGACTTTGCCCAGGGCCCCCAGTTTCAAATGTTCTGAAATATTCTTTTATATGTCAAAATATTATGAAAAAGAAAACAAATTTTATAGATGGTGACCCCCAAATTCATCAATGCCAGGGGCCCCTCTTGGTCATAATCGGGCCCTGCAAGTTACAATGTGACAGTCCTGTGACAATATTAACCCTCTGTGACGTCACAGCGACTCTTTTGTGACCATCTGTGCTATTAGGGAGGATGCGTTCAGTGTTATCCCTCTGTCTCTTGGCACTTGGCGCAGGCGCGCGAAGTCCCAAATAAAGATTTCCTTTCGCCCGTAAATACTTTACCCCGAAATATGGGTTATGTTTCCGAAATCGTGAGATCGAGTAGAGCATCGGTAGGTTACGCTATACTTTCGGAAACCTTTCCGCTGTAAGTATGTAACGTTTCTGAATTTTTTTACTGAGGTTAAAAGTCAAAATAACAGTAGCCGTAAATAGAGGTATACATAAAAGTAACGCTTAAATTAATTAGTTCAAATACGTGCGATGTTTTTTATATATACTCATTGCATCCTTAGATAAATTAATGAATGTAAAAATAATTTCTTAAAAAATGAAAAAATTGTAGTGTATTTAAAAAACAGTAATCATGGTCACTTCCGTAATTTAGTTTTAATAATATTAATACAAAGACTCTGTGTTAAGCAAACTACAGTATAATGATATTTTTTAATGGAGTTGTCCAGTTGACATTGCATGTGTCTATGTACTTGATGTTTATAAGTTGTTCCGGTGTATAATTTCAAATTTCATACAAATTATAACCAGAAAGAATCAAGGAAAACACTTGAACCATGAAGAAGCATTACAATCTAGTACATTTTCGTTTTTAACGAGAATGGCGAGGACTAAGCATAGGCGGTTTTTGAGGAGAGGAATTCAAGTAAGCTTTTGATATGAAGCAGACGCTTGGGGGGATAATCGTAAAATTACTAAAATACAGAGTAACACTTGCAAAAACATGAACTGTAATACATAGATACCTTTAAAAGCACTAAAACAAAAAATGTAACGTTTAATGAATAGATAAACTGTTACACTTACCTTAGAAACTTTTGAGTATCTCAGTCAGCTCCTAACTGCTGCTATAACTTTGTTAATATATTTAAAAACTTATATCGCTTGAGAAAAATTATTTTTCTATGTGAATCTGAGATAGTGCTTACACACAAACTGTTTCAACCAGAGCTGAATGTTTAAAACAAATTTTTCAGCAGAGATGAATGTAGAAATTGGAGTTCGTAAATCATAAAAATTTCAATATCTTCTTTATAAAGTTTTAGTAGTCTGAATCAATAATTTAAGACACTAACTCCTAAATGTTTACAGAATGAGAGAAGGAAACTAACTATCTGCTTTATGAACACGTGCAGATTAAAAAAATATATTTGTGCTTAGCAGCTACCCGCAACTTCGTCAGCGTCTCCTTTAGAATTAGGTCCCGAGAAAAACGAAGCATGTGTGAATAACAAATATGTTTGCGACTAAAGAAACTGCATTTAAATATTATTTGCTTTTTACTTATTTTAAATGAAGTATAATGCATGGTAGTCATTTAAAATAAGAGAGTATGCAGGATTACTAAATTTAGATTTTTTTCACGCATTTGGCGAATAGAGACAGTTACGACAGTATTTGCGAACTGTTTTGAGTGTTCTTGTAAAAGAAATATTTATGCTATATGCATGAGTTTTAGCCTATGTTAATCAGGAATAGTGCAGCTTTCTATTAGCGAAAAAGTTTTAGAATCGATTCTGTAGTTAAAGAGATGCCCATAGAGCGTAATGTATTAGAATTATTTTGAGTGTTCCTGTAAAAGATCTATTTGCGCTACATGCATGAATTTTAGCCTATAATACTCAAGAATAGTGTAGCTTACTATCAGTGAAAACAGTTTGGAATCGGTTCAGTACTTACTGAGATACACATAGAGCGTAATGTAATTCTTATGAGTATATCCCTGTAAAAGAACTATTTGTGATATATGCATAAAAGGTAGCCTATAACACTCAGGGTCCCCCAGTGTCTAAGAGGTTCTACTCTCAAAACTGGCAGGCGGGAGGTGTCAGGTTCAAACTCCGGTCGCGCCTGTCGACCTAGCCGCTCGCAGTTTTCCATGTTTTTTTTCCAAAACCTCGCGAAAATACGGGCTAGGATCCCTTAGAAAATTCCACACAGAGGAATTCCCCATATAGGCCTCGGACCTTATAGGCCTAGGACCATATAGGCCTAAGACTTTCAATCAGTGAAAAAAGTTTTAAAATCGGTTTAGTAGCTGCAAAATTTCCATAGAGCGCAATGCATTAGCATTATTTTGAGTGTCCTTGTAAAAGAATTATTTATGCTATATGCTTGAAAGGTTGCCTGTATGTTAATCCAGGGCATAAGCTATCTATATTACAAATCTTTCCAACCATTTTTGTGTGATTCAGTCAAAAACATCCAAACACATAAACGTACACATTTATATTATTGGTAGGATTTGGAAATTTACGAACTTTAAGAAACACATCTGGACTTTTCTTGATACTTACGTATTATCCCCGCGGTCATTCCCGCCAAACTGTTTTTTCGTCAAATGAGTTGCCAAATTGTTGCCAATGGTATTCAAAACCATTAATAATTTCATGTGCCCGGCATTTATCTCGGCAAAAAAATCACTCGTCTTGGCGGATCGCCGGGATAATACGTAAGTACACTTTTCTTTATTTATGCTTTTTAATTTGGCGTCAAATCAACATAATTTCCTTATTTATGTTATTTATGTTATTTTACTTATTTATGTTTTCCAAATGCATGTGATTTTGCAAATAGAACTTCTGCTTTATTTCAAAAGCATAAATCATTTTGTGCGGGCCATAAAACGGTTTTTAATTAATAGTTAGAAAAGTAATTAAAATTTCTGAGCCTCAGGTACACTTTACCGAAGTCATGGGCCCAGTCATGCTCAAATTTTCAAAGCTCTGCTTTCTGTAGATTTGTCTGGAGAACATTCATTTTTATTATTAGAGATAGATAGATTTGGCATAAAACTGGCATAATTTTCGTATTATTTAATGTTTTTCAGATGCACGTGCTTCTTCATTGAAGTAATAGCATTCTTGTTAGCTCAAAACAAGAATCATTAGATACGGGCGAAACTCGCCAAGCATGGCAACGTAAAAACGGTTTTTAATTAATAATTAAAGAAGTAATTAAAAATCTAAAATTCTAAGTAGCCTATAACCTTCTCCAGGGTCTCATCTATATCTAAAACCAAAATTCATCATAATTTATTCAGCGGTTTAGGCGTGAAAGCGTCATAAACAAACAAACAAACAAACAAACAAACTCACTTTCGCATTTATAATATTAGTTAGGATTTTGCGATACTCTTTAACATTTCAAATGGTATAAGTTAACCAACACTGCTTTCATGCGATTTAATTGTTAATTTTAGACCGAAATTGATATTAACTGACATCTAATTCTTCAACAAAGAGATAATGTAAAATTAATTACGAATTGCAACAAATTACTCCAATTGTTATTATCATGTGCAATTACATACACAACCTAGTTTATTTTCTTGATTATACTACCTAAACTAAAATATGCATTAGTAAATATTAGAAAGTCGTTTACTTACATTTTAAAAAGCAACTAATAACAGTGCATTACATTTCCAGAAA
>JAWZYV010000304.1:0-20360 GCA_038373885.1 Cheiracanthium punctorium
CTGCCAACTCTTGGATGTGCGTTCTCTTGTCTGACAGCATAGACAAAAGAATATTTTCAGGGTGGGCGAAGAACACATTTCGCTGAATTATAGGATCTAGCACTGACATAAGTTCTTAGCTAAGGTATCGGGACAGCTTGATTATACGCCATAAGTGGATAGCTCCATCCTTTCATGATGGAAATGCCTTTATCATAAACCAAACTGGACAATATAGTTTGGCAATGTAGGATGTTAGTGCTATGAGATCAGGTAAAGGATTTGGCTCAGCAACGTATAAGTGCAAAATTCAGTTAGTCGTGGATAACCTCATCGAGTGGGACAATTTTCAGAATATTGCCCTGTAGTAACAGCTTGACTTATTTCCAAGAGATATTTAAGGTCAGTGCTTAAAGTTGTCCCGTCCAAGAAATCTCTGACGGGATAGGAACAAACTCTTAACAACAGGCAGTTTTTCACAATTTTTCAGTTTTTTTCCAATCGTACTAGAAAAATCTCGTAGTCCAACAGTAGGCTCATCTAAATGTTCTATTAAGTGCCTGAGCGGCACCTCACTTGCGTGGAACAGACAAATTAGCCATTGCAGGGGTTTTTGAAGCTCTGTTTCCATCAGTTTGATGACACCACTTTTAAGTCCATTGTTGACTACTGTGCCATCACAGCCAACAGCAAGTAACGTGTCGGTGTTAATGTTTTTCTTTATAAGATGATTCATAATGGCGTCTTTAATAGCTGCTGCTGTACCACTTGCAAGAGAAACATGACCCAAGTATATGTCATGAGGCTGATTTACTAGAAACACATGCTCTTCCATAATTGTTTCTCGATGATAGACTTCTCTTTTCTCCATGGAAAGTGTAGAATCTTTTCTACCATCCAAAAAAATACCCCAGACATTATACTTTTAGCTTTTAATGTCTAGAAATAGAATTCAAAACAAGTTGCGATACTATCTCACATTTCCTTTCTAAAGTAAATACATGGCGCGGTGAAAAATACCATCAGCGTCACTCGGTTCTAATTAAAAAGGAAATTTTCCCTCTGTTTGTTCTTATTTGTCTTATTTGTTCTTTGCAAGGGACCCTTAATATACAGGGTGTCCCATAATTATTGGTAAAAATTTAAGGGCGATAGGGCACATAATAAGGAATCAGAATCACATAGCAGTGTGGGGTCAAACACACCGTTTTCACTTACCTGTTAGAAATCACTGTGGGAAAATTGTTGAAGGGATCGTCTAATTTCTTAACCACGTTTCATAAACAATAGACTCGTCGACAAAATTTTCATTCATGAAATAAAGTAAAATTTTTAAATTATCAATTTTAGTCACGTGTTTTCTAAGAAAATATATTAGTGTTTGATGAACAATGGTCGGAAAGTTCACTATTATTTCAGCACTTGTTCCAAAGTGATTATTAACAGCTACATGCGGATGGCGTTTGCGACCGCACATTGCTGTGTGATGCACATGTTCTTACTCTTATTATGTGCACTACCTCTCCTCATATTTTGTTCCAATATTTATGGAACACCCTGTATGTTTTAATACTTTATTTAAGTATAGTTTTTTGTAAATAACAATTGAAAAGTTTTTCCTTCAAACAATTTTTTGTTTAAAAAAATCATTTTTTTTGTACTATTTTTGTTCGCTTTAGTGGACCCTCAAGATTATCCCCGACAATTCTAAAATTTTGTACAGTCAAAAATAAGCACGTAATCCAACTATTTTTTGCTATTGTATACTATAAATCATATTTTTTGTATTTTATAAATAATATTAAAATACTCTCTTTTTCGAATTTTCGTGACATTTTGATGCAATAGTGGACCCTCAAGATATATTTAAAATTTTTTGAAATTCTGCATTTTTCTTATTCAGAACGAAACACAACTTTTGGTTTCTATTGGATTTTGAAATTTAAAAAAAAAAGTTTTTTTTCACTGCACCCTAGTGCACATACTGTAAAATAAATGATGCTGCGCTATTAATCGTAGAATATAAAACATGTGTACTACAACAAAAAATTTAAAAATAATAATAAATACTTTTTAACAAGTCTTGTGCGGACGTTATGCCGTGCCTGTCATAAGAACTTATTGAAATAATAAATAATAAAATATTATTAAAAATATTCATATCTGGGCTGTAACAACCTATGTAATTAATAACAAAAAGAAATTAAACGATTACAAAGAGACTTATTAGTAGTTTTAAATCAGTAGTCTGCCGACTTAATTAGGGATGGACGCGAGACCACGAGACGAGACGAGACTTCTCGCGGTCTCGCACTTTGACGAGACGAGACCTAAGGGTACGATACGAAACCACGGGGTGCGAGTCGAGACCACGAGACGATACCACGGGTCAGGTATCGCGCGAGACCGCGAGACCAGTCTCGTGGTCTCGCGTTAAAATAGAGAAAGATGGTTATGGTCGGTACTTCAAAATCTTTCTAAAAGCGGCAAGACCGGATTTTGCAAAAAACTTCGCCCCACAGCAATTAGCACAGATTAATAATTAGCATACAGCATGAGGTGTACAGAAAATTACTTTTGTAGTATTTTCATATTTTGAAATATTCGCGAAATTATATGCTGCTTAGATGTGGTGTCAGAAACAAAATAGTATGGTAATGGGTGTGGGGAGTGGCGTATAGCAAAGGTCCGAAGGTCTGAACCCACCCACCCCCCCGGCAGAATATTTTTGGGGCTTCCCTCCAAGCTTTTATGAAATGGTCAAGTTTGTAATTTTTATATCTCGCATCTAGAATACAAGATAATTCAAAAATGATTACCGTAAAGATTTTTTTTTAAGTTTAAATTAATGTTACTTTTTTAAGCTAGCATGTACTTAAAATATACAAATGTAAACATGTATTTTTACACAAATCAAGTGTTCGTTTGATTGTTGAACGCGCTTTTATTTCAAATACTACTACTTTTCATGAACACTCACAGTTCTATATTGAAGGTTGCATTGTGAATGATTAATCAAAAGAAGGTATATTAGAGAAAGGGAAGTTCTTTGAAATTATTTTATTAGAACAATTATTTGAGATAGGGAATTCCATGGGAAGAGGAAGGAAAAGGAAAAAAAGATAACCCTGTATACTTTCAGAAGTTCTCAATCCATAGACCCAGACATTGGCGTCGCAGCCTGTAAATTTATCGGGGGGGGGGGGGACCAAAGGCCAAAGACGTATTTAAGAGGAGGAGGCGGACTCCTCCCCCGAAATTTTGATTTTTGTTACTAAAATGATATAGTCTTTCAGTGAAACATTTTGCCTTTTTTGTCGTTTGGACCTCTTCCAAAATGTTTTCTGGAAATGTGCCTTCCAAAGGCGTAACTTACTAAGGGCAAAGGGGGTCAATTGTTTGCCCCCTTCCCAAACTCAATGTATTCAGATTTCGTCTATTTGAAAATTGTATTTTCCACGATAGGAAACATTCCCCCACCCCCAATGTTACTCTCTCAATCGCGCCAACGGGGAGAGGGACAAATAATAAAATAACATTCTTCACAATACACCATCTTTAACGTCCAAGCAAAACCCCACCATTGTCATTAGACAAGGGTAGCGTTTGGGGATCCACGCCCCCCCCCCCTCAACTTCTTTGAATCTTTCTGGCACATAAATTACTATTTGTAGAAGCGTAGAATGAAAATATTTATGCAAAATCCATATATTGCTATTATTACAATAAATACAGTCAATCGTAATAATTGGTCTGAAATCTGCTTACCAAGCATTAAGATAACAGTACAAAATCTCATAATTAAGTTAAAAGAAATTTTGACACCTGAAAAGACTGGTATGTGCGTCCTACCTTATATAATTTCTTGTGTGTGGGTCACCGTCTTCCCACCTAAAGGCCTAGTCAGTACGGTGGTGCGAAATACATTTTTTTTTTAATTTGAAACGTCACCATGTGCAATAGTTGCGATTTTGATAGTAAAATTAAACCCTGAAATTTGGATGAAATTGTTTAATATCTTAGGCCTCATCAAGATCCACGAATTTTGGAAATTATAGGAAAAAATTCTTTAAAATCAACTGCTCTTTTCATTAAAAAATAATAAAAATATGACATGTCACCAGGTTATTTATTTTGCGCTTTTGAGTAGATAAACATTTGTAAAAAGCTAGCAGATGTAAAATTAATTCTTAGGCCTCCCCAAGTTCCTTGAAGTTGAGCGTTTTTCACTGAAAATGGTACGCAAAGATATGTAAATAGAGAAGATACTAGTCTTACCTTCTCATGTAAGGAGTAGGTTGTTTCACTCGGAAATCAGACTTTTTTTCAAAACATGGCATTCGCTTCCTATCGAATGTTTTTGCTTGGATGAATCCATCTCTTGCATGTAGGCCACACTCATGAAGAGCAGATTCTGTCACAATCCTAATCATCCTCTCAACTGCTTGGGAGTGACAGGGTATTTTTAGAAATTTATCGCAAGAACTTGGATGTTTATGCGACTTCAGTAATTCCTGTAACACACTATTTGTCCACTTCTTTGTGATGGGAGGCTCAGTCACAACACATTCTTGCCAATGGATAAGGTCAATGTAGTCATTGTTTTCGAAATTCACCTTTGCAATCTAAAACCTTCTAATGCTCCTTGTTTGTTCCGAAGATTTTCTGGCCTTTATGATACGCTGAATGGCAAGCTTATGGACAAATAGATATTCTGTCGTCTAATAATATTGCAGCGAGTACATTTTCTGCATTATCAAAGTATGTGTTGTTTTTAACAACCTTTTTTATTATACCCTTTAAATTATCTGGGAGATACTGAAATCGAGATATAAAATATTGCAAATTCTTTGGGCCATCCTGAAAGGCACTGTTACAATTGATTCTTAACCATGTTTGGCACGTGTACTTTCATTACGAATGTGGATAATACAATAAGTTATAGTGTTGGATAAGATGTTCCAAAATACAAACGCAAAATGCGATTTGCGAAGGATAGCCAGCGAGAATGGGAAAGTTTTCCAGGGTCTCTCTATTTGCTAGGTCTTGTGGGCGATAATCAGAGGAAGCAGCCATACAAATTTCCCACAAATAACGTTGATCAGTGCTAAGATCTCCAAAGTCAATATCGCACTCAAACGAAAATTCAATTTCCTGAAACTTAATGATAGGAAGGTTAGTGCACGTCTTCAGGGACTTACCAATCAATCCACAGAATGCGCTTGGTCTTGATGTTTTCCCGTCGACTGTTTCTGTAAGGTGGCATGAAGGCAGTTTGTTAAAATGAAATTGACATATTTACAGAGCCTGATTACCGAATAGGCCCATAAGGCCCGGGCTTATTGTGAAAAAGGTCTAGGGGCCTCAAAACTAATATATTTATTATTTATACTTGTGATATATGATTGGAATAGGTGGGAGGGGGGCTCGAAAAGATAGCGGGCCTATAGTACCAGAAAGTGTTAATCAAGCCCTGCATATTTGTTCTACGCACGGGAGAATTGAGCTTTTCTTCAGGGCGTCTAGTTACACCTGCATTTACACCGGTATTAGTCACTTCCCCATCACTTCCAATAAAGGCTAATTCTGATAAATCGAAAGCTTTCTCATTTAATAAGCTGAAGATACCATCGAAAATGTCCTTTGAACTCTTGCTCTTCGGTGCAAAATGTTCCAAATAAACAGAACCGGGTTCTTCAACTAGTATAATATGCTCCTCCCATACTTTTCTCTTATGCCACTTGCTATCATCCATTTTCGTAATTGTAAGAGTTTCATCCCTTCTTCCGTCAAAAAAGAAAGCTATGATCTTGTGACCAGACAGTGGCGGATTGATGCAAGTTTATCGGGCAGGGCGGATAGTTTGTCTGTGGGGGCAGTTAGTTAGAAGATTGACGTATACAACCATTGTATGGAAGTAAAATAGGATCTTTTACATTAATTTCTTTTTTCTCGGAAAGGGGGGGGTCGGTCGCCCCCTTCCGCCCTCCCTTTAATAATTAAGAATTTAAAGAAGAATGCAAGTATGTGAGAGGGTGAGATTTGTTAATATCAAGCTCATGCTGGTAATGAAGTGGATGTAGACGAGTTTGTTTATCCAATTTATCGGGCTATTTTTGGACTAAAAATGACAAACTTTAAGGGATTTGGGGAGGCCAAAGAATTAATTTTATATCTGCTAGCTTTTTACAAATGTTTATATGCTCAAAAGTGCAAATAAATAACCTTGTGACATTGCATAATTTTTTTTTTCTTTTAATGAAAATAGCAGTTGATTTTAAAGCATTTTTTCCTATAATTTCCAAAATTCGTGGATCTTGAGGAGGCCTAAGATATTAAACAATTTCATTCAAATTTCAGGGTTTAATTTTACTATCAAAATCGCAACTATTGCACATGGTGACGTTTCGAATTAAAAAAAAAAATCGTTTTTCGCACCACCCTACTAGTCGGTCGGCATTCATCGCACAATTACTAGGGAATAGGGATTAGAAGCCCTTCAGAAACTTGGGAGAAAGCATATATGGGATAGCAGAATGATATGGGCCTGTTTGTCGACTTTGCCATCTGCAAACATTATCGCATCACATGGATCAGATCTCCGCTTATAGACTCGATCATCGGGAAACGATGAGCATGTGGAAAATTAAGGATGATCAGTAATGATGAGACGACGTCTATCCGAGGCACCGATGATTGGCCGGGTAAAGCCCAATTAAGGATTGCTGCTGGGTATATAAGATTCAATATGAGAACACTATTGAGAAATTAGTCCACCTGTGCTATTTTCAACGTTTCAGTCAAGTAGTTCAGCTGAATGCCCAATACGGATACGAAATCTACTTAACATATTTGCTCACTAGTATAAGCATTCGTCTGTGTTTCAGACTTTTGTCTCTTCCTTTTTGCTTCTCTTATGTTTTTGTTTTCTACCAGCATGCGGCTGAGCTTGCAGCTCCAAAGAAGAAATTCCATCTTATCCCATCCCGAAGTCTCATCGTTCTTCAATATGGTTTTTCAATTTTTCTCTTCCCTCTTACGTCGAATAGCACTTTTTTTTTCGGGGCGGAGTGTGGTTTTGCATTCTTCACCATGGGTAAGACCGAAAAAATGGGACTGCTTCCAATGTTATACACGTGCTTGGGTATGGCGATCGTCCTAGCGTATTTTTGTCAGTAATTTACGCCATTCACCTTCTTTCTTTTTTTTTGTGGCTATTACTCTTTCAGAGAGAATTAACTTCGACTCCGAGCTCCTATCTAATAGGACCGATCTCAGGTAATTTTCCTTACCACCATGATTTCTTCTACACAAAATTAACTTGACTTAAATCATTGGTACTCGTAAGTTCTTCAGTTGAGGATAATTAAGTATTACAGACTTTTTTTACGTTGAGTATGTATCTTCATCGATTATTTAACCAAAGCGTCATTAAGAGTGACGTCGCGCACGGATGTGCTGACACCGACACTCGATAGCACTGCGGCGACATAAAAAAAAAAATCATCAAAGAGACCATAACTTCCACTGTGGTAGTGCTTCTACTTTAACTGGGTGCAGAAATTTGCGTGTGTCTGTGATCCCAAGAGCTACTAGCGGGAGCTTCGTCTCCCGGCAAGGTCTCCCAATCAGGACAAGTCAAAATATAGACACCAGACAAAAAGGAGCATCTGGGCCCTCCGGATTGGGAATTGAGCATGCGGTTGAAAATCCTACGTTTAATTTCCAATTACAACTTGTAAATCAGTTTTGTTCAAAAATCCTAGAAAGTTAAATCCAGAGAGAATCAAAGTAAAATAGCAAGAAAATAGATATGATTTTTTGAACATTGAATACAAGTACTGTTTATAAGAGTGGAGCCTTCAAAAATCTAGTTGACGTATCGAAGAGTATAATTTTGATATGCTGGCATTGCAGGAAATTCGTTAAATGGGTTAGGGGATCTTCGAATAAAAAAAACATCAGGTATTCTGCTTTTGTTAAGGATAACATCATTTTGGTACAGGGTTGAATGTGAAAAAGAAGAATGAAGAATAACGTCAATGAATTTGAACGTGAAGGGTAAGCATTCTAATATTAACATAATATGTGCCCATGCACCCACCAAAGATAAAGACAACTGTGAAAAAGAGTATTTTTATGACGAGTTAGAAAATAAATTCAGAGATGTCCTCAGGCTATATGAAACTTAAACTGGAGACAACGTGAAAACGAAAATGGTAATGCGATAAAAGTAAGTATGGGCGAGCAGAGCTTGCATCATTGCTGTTACATAAGTAACTATCTGAAGTACCCGTTCTTCGCACGGGAATGAATGGACTTTTCGATATTACGATTTGTTGTGATTACTATTTATTGTAATAAAGAGATATATCAAAATGGATATCGCGCTATATTGTATTCATTAATCATCAATACTGAATTTCAAGGCAATGGTTTGTACGGTTCAGAAGGCGATGCGGAGTAGCGCAATCTAGTGGCGAGTTTTAGTAAAACGGATACGGCGGAAATATTCTTCGCATTCAGATATCAATGTATACGAATTTTCATGATGATCGGCTGGACAGTCCTGAAGTTCATGTGTGGACGCAACATTGAGTGGCAAGTTATAGGAAAATGGATAGCGCCAAACTCTTCCCCGTGTTCAAATATCTATGTATACCTGTTTTCATAGCGATCACTTACTATCTAGTGGTCAGTTAACCATCTAGTGATTAATTAAAGTAATGATTTGCTACAGCGCCGTCAAGTGGCGACTTGTAGCAAAATGGATAACGCCAAAATATTCTCATTGTTCAAATAGATATGTATACTGATTTTCATAGCGACCGTTTGAATGGTCAGGAATTTGGCCTGCTGCAGGGTCATCTAGTGGCGAGTTAAAACAATAATGCATTGCAGTGCCATCTAATGGTGAGTAACATCAAAAGGAACACAGAATATATTCTTCGTGCTGAAATGTGTAAGTATAAAAAATTTTATGACGATCGGTCGAACGCTATAGAGGTTGATTCGTTGCAGTGCCATTTAGCGGCAAGTTACAGCAAAATGGATGGTGAAAAATATTCCCCGTTTTCTAATATCCGCGTGTAACAAATTTCATCGAAATCAGTTGGACGATATTCGCATAGCAAACGGCTAAACGGAATAGAATTCGACGTTCTGCTGCGCCATCTAGTGGCAAGTTAGAAGAAAACAGATAGCATAAAAACCTTCTCCATGATAAAAGACTTAGGTGAACCAAATTTCATGGTGATCGGTCAAACGGTGCTGGAGTTTTTCAACCTCATACACACATACCAACATTCATTTTCATCTATAACCAGTGTTATTATATATACCAGTCGCAAATAAAATCCAGTTTCAAATCTAAGTATCACCAAAGGACCAACATACGCCATTTTGCAAATTTTTTTCAGGGAATCATTCGAAGCATTGACTTAGCAGCAATCAAAATGGGAAATGTTTTGAATGCCAATAAGTAAAGCAGGAATTTATTTCAAAAGTGGAATTACTTAATAGCCGCATTTTTTAAATTATCAACGTATACCGTGTTTTATTCATCGTTACTCCGATGTACTAAATGCGAAGATTTCAATTTTCTGAAATTTGGCGGAATTCCCCTAACTTAAATCAATATACTCAATTGGCGAGAATTCTGAAGATAGATTGCTCGAAATCCCTTAATAACTGCATTATTTCTGCACGGATTATCAGAATTTAACGCTGTATTCTAATAAAGTCTATGCACTTGTTTTCAAAAATCTATTTCCTTAAGCACTCAGTAAATTGCACCAAGCCGAAAACTGTGCAAACCGCTAGAATTCACTTTCTCAAAATCGGCATATTAGCCATTTTATTTTTCGCCAAACTAAAAATTTTACATATTAGCCTCGGAAATCTTCATTTCTTATTGTTTTGCGTATAAAACCTTACATTCCTGCTCTGATTTCCATGCACACGATATTATAATTAAAAAAATAACCTTACAAATATAAACTTTAAAAAAAAATCATTATTATTCTTTTATTTTTACTTTAAGAATTTAAAACATTTTATTCGGCAAAATCGCCACACATGGCAATAATGATGCTTATTTCATACTTTTTTCACTACAGGGGTTACAATTACGGAAAGCTTTCTGCGTGGAGAACATAAAAAATCTCTTAAATGGGGAACGGGTAGACTTTCAAAGTTTTAACATATTTATGCCTAGCGTCCCTTTTTTGGGACGGCATTTTCGCTATTAGTCGAAAATGTTATTTATTTTTCCTAGCCTTTATTCATGAGTATTGAGCCTCAACTCGACAAAATATTTTAACATGACCAAGTAGTATGTTGATATTTCAATTTTTATGCATAATGATTTTTAAAAAAATCATCCCCTGTTCAAGAAGTTGACATCAGACATTTATCTATTATTTCTGTTATCAGTAAAAATCGAAGAAACTCGCAAAAATATCCAGGCACAAATGGGCTAAAGTGGACTATAATTTATTCTATATTATTTTACATATCTGTGCAAAATTTCAGGCTGATAGGTCCATTTTTGTGGATTTGTATACTAATCAAATCCACAAACAGAATTTCATTTTTATTTATAAGATGAAATAAATAAATAAACTTATAAATCTGGAAAAAGCTGTTAAGTATGACGTCAAAATGAAGTCATTGTCATTTGCAATAGCTAATTTTGTTACGCAAATGATTAACTTTTTTGACTCTCGGAAATGAAATGTTGCCGAAAATAGCGAAAAATCGCTTTAAAATGAGGGAACGGGTGGATTTTCAGATTTTTGAAGTGGCACAGATTGTTTTCTATATTTTTATACATAATTATGAAAATTTTCAAGCGGATCGTACAAACGATGTAGAAATTATTAGGCTTTTTGTCCTTGACATTGCAATGTTTTGCAGTAATGGCGGAAAAAGTTTTATCTTGAAGTCAGGGATCAGCGCAACTATATAGTAATTAAAATAATTATAGTAAAATTTCTTTTATTTAAAAAAGAAAAAGAACATTTTTTTAACCTTGGCAATCGATTCGACTGTGAATACATTGAGCTGACGTCACTATGCCTCTTAAGACTACTAAAAGTCGAGCTTATTCTAGCATTGGTCCTTCCGTGTTATCAGATTTATCATCTGCAGGAGGCCTTGAGTTTAGAATTAATAAGTGGCATTTTAGTCCGTTGCTTAGGTTTATGAATTTAATTACTTTAACTCACTCAGCTGAAAATGTTCTTCATTTTGAATGTTGCAAAATCACTTTTGAAACATGATGCATTAAAAATTTCCCATTTACTCATTTAATTTTGTATTTAACCATGCTACAACCGTAGCATTACGTAACATATGCATGCTGCAAAATAAAATTACTTTCCGATTGCATTTCGCTATTTTTGGTATATTTCTTTTTATTTATTAATTTTTTTTTTAGGTTTTAGGACAAAGTTTTACATACCTAATACGAATGTAGTAAAATCTAAATCGATATGGTAAAATCTTCTTCCAGACGCAATCATACCTTAGTTAAGCACTCCCAAGGGTAAAATAAATCATTTGAAATCTATTTTTTTTTATTAACGAAAACACTGGAATGTTCTTTCAGTGGCAATCAAATCTAGTTCAATCATAGCACAAGGGATAAAATGGCGGCTTTCACAAGGGTTGCCATATATTCACAGAACGTTGCCAAGGATATGAGTGGTTTAAAAAAAAAAAAAAAAGCTCCATCTTTAATATTGAACTCCTGGTATCCAAACGACCTTTATATTTGAAAAATAGTTAACTTTATGTTAACACACGTATTTATTTCTCGTGAATCTTAACTTGGCGTAATTCCAACTTAATGTTTTTTCGAATCCAGCATACTTTTAAGAGCTTTCCTGCTTTGTTGCGAAAGCATAAATCGTTTTTTGCTGGAGCAAGGTCGCCAAATATGGTAAGCTAGATGCTCATTTCTTCTGTTTTTAATTAATATCTTCTAAATAATTCGAATTTCATTTTTTTTTCTTTTTTTTACGGCACTGGCTTTTTTTTTTACCTATTTAGCCTCTGTGACAAATTTGACCCGGATCCGACAAGCTCTCTGGCTACCTATAGCGAACACACGCACATACATCTCATTAGCATACTACGCTATTATTAAAGAGGATACTATTGGAGGAACTTTTGACCAATATTGCTGTTGCGAATGAATTAATGATTGGTGGTACAATGTTTCGTCGAAGGAGAGTGCATAAGACAACGTGGTGGCCACTAGATAAGAAGAATTGTAATCAAATTGACCATATCCTTATTGACCTCAAACATCGAAGTAACCTATTTTTTTATCGATACTATAGAGGGGCAGACGTGAACACAGACCACTTCCTTCTCTTGTCTAAAATTAGATATTGACTTAAAAAATTCTATGTAAAGGGGAAACAGCCAATTAAGAGGCTGGCTGTTGTTCAACTTCAACTTCAAACTTTTTGAATATCTTTAAGAGTAAGCTTAGAGCTACACTGCAAGCAGAGAGTGCTGAGCAGAAGGGGGATCGCATAAGACTCATAATAATATGTAATTCAACGAATAACATGTGATATTACAAGCGAAACCGTTTAGCAGGGGATAATCAACAAGAGGATAAATTGGTATGATTCAGAGTATGCCTCGTCCCCTGCTAAGAAAAATATTACTTATAAATTATTGATTCAAAAGTATTAAACTAGAAGAAGAAGAATACAAGAAGTTAAAAAGGCAGGAAAAGGCAATACTCAAAGGAAAAAAGAGACGTTCTCTTCAAGAGCTATAAAATAAAATTGAAACTCTCAAGTTAAAAAAAAAAATTAAGAAAATGCTATCAGTTTATTAACAGAGTTAGGAAAAGAATTAAGTTAAAAATTTCAGCCCAAACGTGTTGCCATGCACAAATAAAGATGATGAGCTCATGAGTGAAGATAATCAGATCCTAGAAAGACGAAGGGAATATTTTAAGATCTTGAGTCATGGTAAAGATGTCAAGGAAATGAACAATAGCTCTGTTTCCTCACTCCATGCTAACGAACAAGAACTCAATTTACCAACACTTTATGAGATTCAATCTGCAATAAAAATATTAAACAGAAATATATCAGCTGTACCTCATGATATTAATGCTGAAAGCTTTTTTGTGCTAATAGTGGTCACTTAACGTGTAGCACTGTTCCCTGCAAAGGCTGTAAGTACTGACCCCTTTTTTATGGGGGCATCCATTGGGTGAGCAAACGTTGCCCCCTACAACCCTACAAGGTCTCCTAATTTTTAGTAAGTCCCTTATAAGAAACCTACACTTGGATTGACACCACGCAGAGATATCATTTCAACATGGCAGACATTCGCGTCAAGAATGGATTTTAAATGCACCAGCTCCCTTTAGCGTGCATAGTCCCACAGCAGTCCAGTCGAAGGAGGCTGTGACCCACCCAAGTACACTAAAAAGTTGGTACTGTTTGAGTTTCTGTGTTCTGATGAAAAAGCAAGCTTCAAACGACTGGGTCACTGAGGGCACGATTTCCTAAAGGTTAAAGAACCTAATTAGATAAAGCCTGATGCAACTGTTTGCAGAACATTGATAGCAAAGCAGACGTCTATTGAATGGGAAGAGGGTTCTATTTGCCCCATCTTTAAAAAGGTGATACACAAGACTGCTGCAACTACTACTGAATTACTTTCTTAAACATTATATTTAGAAATTCTTAATGTTCTGTACTAGGACTGGACGATGTTAAAATTTCTACATAATGATGCATCACCATCTATGCTAAAATAGAGAAAAAATCATTAATATAAGTATTCTTCTTATACAGCGTGCCCCAGAATTTCGTGTACAAACTTGGAGGGGAGGTAGGCAACCATAATTACATAGGAAAGCAGGTGGGGAAATCGGTGGCGCTGTACGCGCAAGCTCTCAGCATCGGCACGTAAGGTTTCCTCATTGTCATATCTGTCAACTTTTACGGTATTTTCGAAGGATTATCTACCACTAATTCTTTTTTTAGTGATTTGTTGTTTGAAGAAATCCAAAACTTTTTTATGTAAAATAACACTGTTTGAAAGTTGTGTTGTGGTCGATAATCTTCCAAAAAAACCGTAAAAGTTGGCAGATATCATTGTTTTGTTTTGTTTCATGACAAGCCTGCACGAGGGGCATCTGCCTAGGGGATTGGCTTGGACGAAAAACTTTTTAAGGGGTTCCAACGCGTATTCACGTTATATCTGGAGAAAGAAGGTCAAAATTTTTCTACCTTCCCTACAAGTGTGTACACGAAGTTCCGGGACACCCTGTATTTTCAAATACCTATTTACAGGTGCCTACCTATTGTGCAGTGTCTCGACTTGCGACCATTTTAATCCTGCTGTAGGTTTCTCGCCACAATTTAGTCCTTATCAGAGATCGACTGCCGAGAGATTTTCGGAACCAAGGATTTAGACCGCACGTGCATGATAGTTTTTAAGAGCCGTTGCAAAAACAAATCGGGCAGGTCAATGGAAAAATGTTCCCATCACCATCTCGGAATTTCATGATTTTCTTTTATTGTGTTGCCTTACCCAAGGAAAGAACAAATCTGAAATATTTTTGATTTACCTCTTTTAGTTTGAGTTATGGGGGGTCAAAGTACCCCAGAGGAGCAACGTCGAATTAATTTAGGGCCATTTTTGCCACTTTATTGTCTAGACTGTGAATGGCTCAGAGGTGCTTCAGAGAATTTTTTTCATTTTATCCTATAACATAGCTTGTATATAGGATAACGAACGAATAACATCTCAAATTGAAAATTCATTCGAAAATTGTCAGAGACCCAAATTAGGGCCCCCCAAAATACCCCCCTCCCTTTCATAAAAAATGCCGTTTTAAGAATGCTTTAAATCTTGGATCTGACGCGATACAGAAACAATTTTTGCACAGTGCAGTTATATATCTTCATATAAAGTGAATCCAATGTTAAAAATTTTTGAAGGCCCCCCCTCAGGGCCCACCGGTACGGGGCCCCAAACATGGTCCTTAGCGCTAATTTACGCAATTTCGAAGCATTGGTACAGCTGAAGCCGACTTCCCACAGGAGAACTATTGACATGGAGATGTAGTATCAACATAGTAGTTTGATATTATGAAAAAACATTTCTTGAAGGTACAACTGTTTCCAAGAAAAATCCCAAAAAGTACCTCCCTATTTGGGACATTCCACTGGCAAGCATGGGGGCATTTCGGCGTTACTTTTAGAAGTTTAATCGACAGTGGCAATATTGAAAATTAACATATTCTTCATATATCTCAAATGTACCCTCCATATATCACAAATAGTCATTTTACAGGGGCACTCATAAGAATTACATTACGCTGTATGGGGATCTCTGTAACTACTGAACCGATCCGAAAATTTTTTTCACTGGTGGAAAGCTACACTATTCCTGAGTAATATAGGCTACCTTTCAGCATGCAGCATAACTAGTTCTTTTACAGGGACACTCAAAAATTCTAGCACATGACGCTATATGGACATCTCTGTAACTACTGAATCGATTCTAAAGATCTTTTCACTGAAAGCTAGGCTATTCCTGAATAACATAGGCTAAAATTCATGCATGCAGCATAATATACAGGAACACTCAAAATAATTCGTAAACATTGCAGTAACTGTCTCCATTCGCCAATCAAATTTATTCAAATTTTATTATTAAACTCCATTCAAATTTTTGAACAGTGATTCTAAAGATCTTTTCACTGAAAGCTACACTATTCCTGAGTAACATAGGCTAAAATTCATGCATGTAGCATAATTTACAGGAACACTCAAAATAATTCGTAAACATTGCAGTAACTGTCTCCATTCAAATTTATTCAAATTTTTGGACAGTTCAATTATATATCTTTATATAAAGTGAATCCAATGTTAAATATTTTTAAATGCTCACAGCTTTGCGGCCTCTACCTTCCAGTAATTTTAAGAGGCATCGCAAGAGCAAATCAGGTAAAAAAAAGAAGAAAGTTTCAATCCCCATCTCAGAATCTCATGAATTTTTTTTCTTGTGTTGCCTTACCTAAGGAAAGAACACATCTGAAATATTTTTGATTTAGCTCTTTTAGTTTTGGAGTTATGGGGGGTCAAAGTACCCCAGACGAGTGACGAATTTAGGGCCATTTTTGCCATTTTACTCTCTCGACTGTGATTTGCTCTGCGATGCTTCAGATTTTTTTTTAATCTGATAATATACCTTGAATATTAACATCTAAAACTGGAAATTCATTTGAAAATAGGCAGAGCCCTCAAATAAGCCCCCTCCCCCCTAATATCCCCAATTTCATAAAAAATACAGTTTTAAAGAATGCTTTAAATCTTGTATCAGACGTGATACGGAAAAAAAAAATTCACGGGCCTCTCGATATGGGTCCCCAAACACGGTCCTTAGCGCTAATTTATGCAATTCTGAAGCAAAGGTACAGCTGGCTCTGACTTCGCACATATGAACTATTGGCATGGAGTTGTAGTTTCAACATTGTAGTTTCAGATTATGAAAAGATATATTTTTTTATTACTGTGTTAAAATTTTCTTGCAAATGGGGATGCTTTCAAAAAATATACCGGGGGGCCCTGGGGCCCTTCAAAATTTTTAAAATTGGATTCACTTTATATGAAGATATATAATTGCACTTTTCAAGAATTTGAATGGAGTTAAAGGAAATCTGAATAAAATTTGAATAAATTTGTGTGGCGAATGGAGACAGTTACTACAATGTTTACGAATTATTTTGAGTGTTCCAGTAAATTATGCTACATGCATGAATTTTAGCCAATGTTACTCTGGAATAGTGTAGCTTTCAGTGAAAAGATTTTTAGAATCTCTGTTCAAAAATGTGAATGGAGTTGAATAAAATTTGAATAAATTCGAGTGGCGAATGGAGACAGTTACGGCAATGTTTACGAATTATTTTGAGTGTTCCTGTAAATTATGCTGCATGCATGAATTTTAGCCTAGGTTATTCAGGAATAGTTTAGATTTCAGTGAAAAGATCTTTACAATCGATTCAGTAGTTACAGAGATGTCCATATAGCGTCATGAGCTAGAATTTTTGAGTGTCCCTGTAAAAGAACTAGTTATGCTACATGCTGAAAGGTAGCCTGTATTACTCAGGAATAGTGTAGCTTTCCATCAGTGAAAAAAATTTTCGGATCGGTTCAGTAGTTACAGAGATCCCCATACAGCGTAATGTAATTCTTATGAGTGCCCCTGTAAAATAACTATTTGTGATATATGGAGGATATATTTGAGATATATGAAGAATAAGTTAATTTTCAATATTGCCACTGTCGATTAAACTTCTAAACGTAACGACGAAATGTCCCCATGCGTGCCAGTGGAATGTCCCAAATCGGGAGGTACTTTTTGGGATTTTTCTTGGAAACAGTTGTACCTTCAAGAAATATTATTTCATAATATCAAACTACTATGTTGATACTACATCTCCATGTCAATAGTTCTCCTGTGGGAAGTCGGCTTCAGCTGTACCAATGCTTCGAAATTGCGTAAATTAGCGCTAAGGACTATGTTTGGGGCCCCGTACCGGGGGGCCCTGGGGGCCTTGAAAAATTTTTAACATTGGATTCACTTTATATGAAGATATATAACTGCACTGTGCAAAAAATTTTTCTGTATCGCGTGAGAGCCAAGATTTAAAGCATTCTTAAAACGGCATTTTTTATGAAATTGGGGGTATTTTGGGGGGCCCTAATTTGGGGCTCTGACAATTTTCGAATGAATTTTCAATTTGAGATGTTAATATACAAGCTATATTATAGGATAAAATGAAAAAATTCTCTGAAGCACCTCTGAGCCAGTCACAGTCGAGACAATAAGCTGGCAAAAATAGCCCTAAATTAATTCGATGTTCTCTGGGGTACTTTGACCCCCTATAACTCCAAAACTAAAAGAGGTAAATCAAAAATATTTCAGATTTGTTCTTTCCTTGGGTAAGGCAGCACAATAAAATAAAATCATGAAATTCTGAGATGGTGATGGGAATGCCCTGCCCGATTTGCCCCTGCAACGCCTCTTAATATTAAGAAGAGAATCGAACCTTACAAATATTAAATCGATGCTAAATCCCTATAAGAAATATACAGTTGATGTGAAGAATAATAGGAAGAGGTGATGAAATAATGTGTTCCGATTTCGAAAAAAGATAATGTTTGACAAATTAGGATGCTTTTTAAAAATAAAACGCTATAAATACTCTGTAGGATGAGAATTAAATAAAAAAAGACATTAATTGGTAAAGTTTGTGAAGGAAAACAACGTGGTATGGGAAGATCTGGCTTGAGATTTTAAAAAATGACGAAATCCAATAATACGTTCAAGAAAAACTAAGTCTTGCTACGGCTGGAAAAACGACAGAAACCTTTGAGTTGCAAAATAACGTTGGGGGGCAAGATGGTCAATTAAAAGTGCTTATATAGAAAGAAAATAACGCAAGGCTAAGATGACTTCAACTACTGCGGAACAAAACCAACTAGGCCAATTAATTTTTACTTTCCGAACATGTACCATGTAAGGAAAGTATTGTAATCCTGAAAAAATTCGACTTCGAGATTTTGGTGTTTTTACACGTTTTGAGGGCTTCTGAATCCATTTATGCTATTTTTACGAGATGTATGTATGTATGTGTGTATGTGTGTGTGTATGTGTGTGTGTTTGTGTGAATATGAGAGAACACGATAGCTCCTGAACGGAGCATTCGATTGAGCTCAAATTGGATATATATGTCATAAACCACCGTCGTGACACCGGTATTGATTTTGGTGTGTATAGGACTTACATTTTTTCTACAGGGTTACGACAAAGATTTCTTTTACATTATGGCCTATGGGGGAAATTTCTTGAAAGTGCGCTTGCATTTAAACGGTAGATTCGATTGAGCTCAAATTGGGTATATATGTTATAAACCGCTATCTAAAGACCGATATTAATTTGGATGTGTATAGGACTTATAGTTTTTCTACAAGGCTACGACAAAGATTTCTTTTACATTATGGCCTATCGGGGGAAATTCTTGAAAGTGTGCTAGCGTTTAAACGATACATTCGATTGAGCTCAAATTGAGTATGTATGTTTGAATTATTCATCGATTGAAATTTATTTAAATGCTTGGTAATGATCTTAATCGTAAGTGTTCGGAAAGTCGAGTGGAGTCACTCCAGATTTTTTCTTTTCAAATGGCGGGCCTTAACAATGCCTTGGAGGCACTGGCTACCGCTAAGGCTGGAGTTGTTGGTCACTTTATTATGGGGGCACCTAGTAGGTGGACCCACGTTGCCCCCTATGAAGGGGACGGACACAATGACATCCACGCCCAGTCGGGGATCGAACCTCGACCCGACAGTTGAAACCTAAATCGGAGTACGGTGCTTTATCCACCAAACAAGTTAGTCGGGTGGCTGATTAAATGGTTTCTGCTCTAACAGTAGCAAAATGGCGTGGGCAAAATAGGAATTCAAAACTAACAAAGAAATATTATTGGAATATAAGATGGTAGATGATTAAATAATTTATATGGTCTGTGTTATATTGCAGAAACAAAATGGGGTCAGGCTAAAGAAGAATTCACTAATTATTAACGAAACAAAATAGCACTGGGTGTAAAGATTCGGACGAATAAATTATTTGTACTATTACAGAAATAAAATGGCATGAGCTAAGGTATTCAATAAATACTAAAGAAACAAAATGGCTTTGGATTCTTTCCTCCAATCAAAATTTACCTAATACAGAAAACATAACAACACATTAATGGAATTCGATCCAACATTAAAATGCTACTGACATTGATTTTTCTGTCTCTGATCAAATTCATACATTAGTAACGAAGGGATAATAGTGAGCCTGATCTGATCTCCTTAAACAACTGGAAACTTCGATTGTATTTCACTACATCATTCTTTTTGATGCTTCGTTTTCATAATTTTGTCATAAAAAAACTCGTGAATAATAAAAGGAGTAGTGAGAGATTGAGAGTGCTACGCCACTCACATTCCGGCGGATTGCGGATTGCATTCCAGTGGAGCAGAGGTTACATAATCCACGATGTGCTAAGAGGGGGGTGGAGTTGAATGACAGCTGATGGAGGAGAATTCGGTTGGAGCAGGGGAGACGGAGTTGAGTGGCAGTTGGTAGATAAGACAGAAGGGTACAGATTTTTTTTTCATGCATCATTCCTAATAGAGGGGACTCGGAAAAAAGTTTAATTTTTTTCTAATAATTACCGACTACAACTATTTATGTAGAGACCGTCTTGCAAAATATAAAAGAGATGTGATTATGAAATAGGAAGTAATTGTAAGGATGACTCTTAGAAAAAATTT
>JAWZYV010000305.1:0-17530 GCA_038373885.1 Cheiracanthium punctorium
GTCCAAGGATACAAGGGTCAGTGATGTTAGCCACGTAGACCCTGTGCCGGAATTTCTTGGATCCACATTCAATGGATACATCCAGTTTTCCTTGAATCTCTGCCTTTTCACCGGTAGCGGTCTTAATAGAGACATTTGGAGACGTGTAGAGCAATTGTTCCTTCAGTTTCATGGCGAAGTCCGATTTTAGAAGAGTGACATTCGCACCCGTATCCACTAGCATCAAACAAGGGATACCACAAATAGTTCCTTCAACATAAAGTCCAGTTTCTCCTCCGCTAAGTGCGGAAACTTCAAATTTCCCTTCAGGGGCTTTATTCAGAAAAGGCAGCCTCTGCCCCGCAAGACGCCCAAGACCTAGTTTTCCTGTTTGGGAGAACTCACGTCACATTCTCTTTGCACGTGTCCCCTTTTGTGACATCTCCAACAGGTCACGTTCGGATTCCTTCGGGGAGAGCCCCTTCTCCCAACAGCGAGACTGTCCGATAATTCCTGGAGTGCCTTGAGTACAGAATCCACTTTATCATCCTTTTCCTTGGCGGCGTTTTCCTCTATATCCACAGACCTTACATGCCTGGGTGTTTTCGAAACGGTTCTCGCAGCTTCATATTTCATGCTATACGCCAGAGCTGCCTTCAAATCTTTCGGGTCTACCAGTCTCGTGGAATGTTGTGTATCTTCGTCCCTGATAGAGTCGACGAAGTACTGGGCTGCTAAACATTCTCGAACATCTAGGGGACATTCCGCGTAAGCTAGGCTCATTAATCGCTCAACATCGGCGGCTAATATCTGTAGACTTTCTCAAGGCCTTTGTCGCCTTGCTTTCAATTCAGTCCTATAAAACTGCGTAAGATGGCTATTTCCAAATCGAGATTCGAGAGCCTTTTCGACGGTCGGTAGGTCGTTCGACTTGTCATTCGGTATTCCTAGAAGAATCTCCGCAGCTGATCCTTGCAGAGAGGCCACAAGTTGACTGGCCTTGAAGCTATCCGTCCATCCATTTGTAGAGCTCACGACGTCAAACTGAGTCTTAACCCTCCCATTGTCAAGCCCGTGTTTAGCCGTTCATCACGAATGCCTCTCATATTGACAAGAACGACTATTCTTACTATTTGAAATGTGCTTCAGAACCGGCAAGGCCGTGTTTTCTTACATTCTGTTTTTGCCTCTCAAAACTGCAAGACCGTGTCCGGAAATGTTGCTTCCCCTCTGAGAAGGCGTGAGAACGGAGAGGCAATTAGCTGCCACAATGGGGGGTCGTGTCCTGTAGGCCTGAGGGTCCACTGTTCCCCCAGGCGTACCACTTCACTTTGAATACTTTCTCAGAATCGGCGGTGGTGTTTTTTTTTCAATGGCTATGAGACGAGAGAGACGTGATAATGTTATGAAAGAAAGACGAATGGATTCTGATCCCCTCCAACCTAATTACTGTCAAGGTTTTCTTCAAATTTCACGAACGAATCGTTGGGGAATGTTTGTACATCCATTAATTCAAAATTAGGGAATAAGAGTTTAATTACACAGGATAGCATATTAGTCAGATCTGTTGATTTCTTTCTTTCTTCTTTTTTAAATTGCTTGCTTTTATATTTTACTTACATTATCACAATAAAATGAAAAATTTTACAACTACTGAAATAGACATCAAAAGACAAAGTTTATAGCTCTGTTTAAGATACATTTAATGCATTTTTAAAACGCCTTGTCAATAATTATTATTGAGGAAGGCACACGAATATTTTTATAAAAATGACGTAACTGTCGAGTATCGAAATATGAAAGTACTTTTTTACCCCATTTTTAACACTTTCTTACGAAGTTGATGATGAATGGTCTGTGATTTCGATTCGTCTTACTTGTCTGTGTCCTAATTGGTGTGGACATGGAATTAGGGGTTTGTACGAAATTTTACAGATATTATGAATGGAGGGCGGAAAAAGCGTACAAAATTGAAGATTTCATTTTTTATGGAGGAGGACTTCCCCCGTCTTCTAGCGTCTGCTGTAGGGAAAGTTTTGGGATCACATAGAATTTTTTGCTCTATTTTAGCACTAAGATGCTTGATAGTCTGGAATGGGTACTTTTAAGTAACAAAAAAGCGCTTTTCTAATCCACCCCCGCCACATAAAATTTACAATAATTTTAGAGGTATATTTTTTAAGGGAGAAAACAGTGTTTAGATGCACATTTTATTTTGAAGGCTGTAAAAATCTTGCAGAAATAACAATTTTACATACGTAAGCCA
Organism: Cheiracanthium punctorium; assembly: GCA_038373885.1. Taxonomy (NCBI): domain Eukaryota; kingdom Metazoa; phylum Arthropoda; class Arachnida; order Araneae; family Cheiracanthiidae; genus Cheiracanthium; species Cheiracanthium punctorium. Next base: position 2,246 of record JAWZYV010000305.1, read on the forward strand.
GAAGAGCTGTGGGTCTGTTTGTATGGGAGGGAGGTCTGCTTTTGTTTGAGCTTCGGCAAGCCTACACGAGGGAAATCTGCCTACAGGGAGATTCCTTGATCGGGGGACTCTTTATTAACGCTAAATCTGGTGAAAACCGACCAAAACTCCAGACAGTTATCGATAGCCGGGTGGTAGGCCCTAACACGGGACCTTCATATTTCAGTCGTCTACCATGTTTAGTGTCTTTGTTTACGTTTAATGTCATGTCTTACCATGGCACTCGAAATAACCCATGCATGTTAACATTCATAAAGAAACTATGTGTTAAAGGTCTAAATATTTAAAAACCTTCCCAATCACACTATCAGTTTACAGAGAAAACTTATTTTTCTGGCTAGTAAAAGTCATCTCTGAGACACCCTCCCAACCACAAATGAAGATAACCTCAAATAAGCACTATTTTTTGTAGTTTCCTGAATTCATAGAAACATACCGATCCCCCTCCCCCCTAAACTTCTTCAACTGCTGCTCTTCTGCTTAAAACAGACCCACTTATTAAAAAATGTGTGTGTGCATATATATATGAATTATCTTGGGATTCCTTATCCTAAGTTAGCTATTCTACATTATATATATATATATATATATATATATATATATATATATATATATATACACACACATTTTTTTAAATAAGTGGGTCTGTTGTAATTATATATATATATATATTAAACAAAAAGATTTAAAATTTTCATTTTTTAAGGTGTTAATTCTGAAATTTTTGAACATCGCTGGTCTACTACGTTCTATGTTGTTGTGTTAAACACGAGGACTATCTGATAAAGGAAGGGCGCCTTTGGCGAATGACATTTTAAGGAGTTCTAACAGTTATTCCTGTTACATTTGGAGAAAACCGCCCAAAACTCCAGACCGTTAGTTCAGCAAATGCGCTGTAAGCCAAAACTCTGGACCTTCACATCCAACAATCTACCAATTTTCAGTGTCTTATCCTCTCGGCCATGGAGGTAAGTATGTGGTGGGCGGAGAAAAAGCGCACTCGAAAAAAAAAAAAAAAAAAAACACACGCACAATATTGAAAGGGTTTATTTTTTTATATGAGTGGGGGGGGGGAGGCGCTTGAAATAGAAAATCTAAGGAAGGAGTGGGCATGCGAAAGGGCGGCGCTTTTTGGTGAAGTATATATATATTTTTTTAAGTATTTGATTTTTTTTCATTTTTACACTAAAATGCTTCACACTCTGAATGCCCTTCCCCAACCCCCCAATAGAAACACTTGTATTTTCACTTAGCCTTCAGTTAAATACTGGGTTCAAATTTGTAGAAGAGGGAGGTGAGAGCATTTAATTGACTACTGTGCTCACCACCATACATTTTCAGACTGCGAGAGACACGGATATTTTCGTGAAAAAAGGCTGATGCAATAAATGACTGATCTGTGGTTAGAAAGAGGCGTATTTCGGTTGACAAACAATTAAATCGAAAATCATAGTACTAAATGATAAACCGCAAAATGGAGAACCCGCCTTTTTCGGACCGCAGGTCAGAGATTTATGGCGACAGCTGTCTGAAATTGGACGGTCTGTCAGACTAAAAAGTAGGTCTTTTCAGTGATGAAAGTGAACAGGTTAATCATAGGTTCTTTACCCAGCAACTGTGTGAGCGCAAAACTTGTCCAGCTGAGATTTCAAATACCCGGGCTCGGAAGCAGCATTGATCACAGTAGGGTGTATTCTACATTAAGTCTTTTCAGTGATGGTGAGCAGGTTAAAAATGGGTTTTATAAATGATTAAACCCTCTCATAACTCAAGAGATTTTTATTTTTAATTATGCTCAGTTTTGAGTACTTTCTCAGCCTCCTTGTGGTTACATTGATTTGAATTAGAGATATTATATCTTTTCTAATGAAAGAGTACCTTTGTTAAGATGTAGTTTCTTTACTTTTATTTTAAATGTAAAGTTATTAAATGAAATTTTCCGAATTTTGGATGAAAAGAGACAATTCGTTTTACCAATTACTCAGATTTAGGCAGGTTTTATGAAATTTTTATAGGCAAATCCATTATATACGTCTATATGAATTTCTCGGAAAGTGTTTATAATTCACGCACTTCGCATGATTTTATTATTTTATTCCCCACCATGGCCGAGTGGATAAGACACTGAATTTCGATAGGCGGCTGAAGTGTGAAGATTCAGAGTTCTGCCGTACAGTGTGACTGTCAGTCAGACCCCTGACTGGTTCGTTTGGGGGTCCTCGGCTAGATATTGAAAAGGGAATTTGGATTGAATAGAATATTACGGTAAGCAATACAGTCCAACCACATTATAGCGAAACCGGTATATAATGAACTCACGGATATAACGAATGAGAATTTCGGTCCCGCAATTTTAATACTGTATTTCTTAACGGTTCGGATATGGCGAACAAAACTTTTGGTCCTTTGAAGTTCGTTATAATGTTGATCGACTGTATTTGAAAAAAGCTTATGTACCTAAAAGCTCCTTGTAACAATTTTAAAGCTGTTGGGGCCACTTATTTTTCGGCTAGGCCCTCGCGCCTCGGGTTCCGTGTGGGCCCTCCGCTACGCCACAGTGTGGAAGCGTAAGATTACTAAAAAATAAATAATCATAATTACTTTGATATATATTAGTCTGATGTATATCAAATTACTCTAATTATAAAGTAGTATATCTATTATTGGGGCCTCGCTGGGTCCCCCTTTGGTCAAGGGCCCTCGGCAACAGCCGACCAGCCGACCTGACCAGTCTGGGCCTGCTGTCAATCTAACAGTCTGAAGTTTTGGTCGGTTTTCTCCAAGTATAAACTGAATGAGTTAGAATCACTTAAAAAGTCCTCCATCAAAGGCACCCCACCCCCTAGCAGATGCCCATCGTGTACGCTTTTCATGAAACAAACAAACAAACGTATAATTTTCTTTTTTTGAAAAATTTTGAATTTCAAATTCCTCAGCAATGAAAATCATTCCTGAGATTTGTAAAAGATCCACAGGATATAGTATTTTCACCCAAGTAAAATGTATCTGAAAGTGTTAAGTAGAGAAGCTTTCCTCTGCATTGTTTAGTATAACTATCAGAAGTTTATACATAGTTTTAAAAAAAAATGTAAAATTATGAAACTTAAAAAGAAAGAAAACAGATTTTGGGAGTCAATTTACTTTGATTTGAATTAAGTGACGATCCGATATTTCTCTGATTTAGAAAATCTGCCAAGGAACTTTGAAAAATTGCAAAAGTGGAGAGTTTAAAAATTTAAAAGGGTATTTATAAAATTACCGTGAATATTTAATAGAAATAGATAAATCAAATTACCATAAAATTTATTTCGAAATGCATTCTATGTGTTTTACTAATATACCTTTAATTAATAATCTATCAAAAAATGAAAAATATTTTTTGATACAGAATAAATTATTTTAAATATGCATATATAAAAACAGTCCTGTGTACATGTATATATTAGTAAAATGCATACATTTTATTCTGCACTAAAAACGGTCTTTCTTCTAGGACAAGCAGAGAGAAAAAGTACAATATTCATGTTCATACATGGGAAAAAAAACTGGTCTTTCGAAGATTCAATAGAGTGTTGGAATTCTGTGGGTGAGAATGGAGGAGGGGGAGGGGTCATCACCCCTAACCAGAAGAAAACCATTTCTCCTGACAAATGATTCTAGTAATTAGCTTCAGGGGATGACCGATAGCTTCAGCTCCTCACCAACCAAGCACCACGGGGCGTCGATCGTCAGAGGGGGGATGAAAAATGACGGCTTTTTTCGATGGGAAAATTTCTTGTTAGGTCTGTACCGTTTAAACGGATTTGTGATCCAACACGAAGTACGCTTTGTTGCCCGAAGTGTTCGAACTTGTAGTCAGTCGGGAGGTTAAAAACAGTCCAAGATGTTTGTCCGTCAAATGTTAAATGCTTTACAGTCTGTCTAGAATTAATTATTTCTCCACTTGCCAAAATATTGCTTGGCTTCCTCTCAAGATCAGAAAGTCTCTTTTCAAATTCGCTGATTTGTCCTTGCACATCATTGATTTGTCCTTTGACATCACCGATTTGTTCTTGCAAATCGCTTCGTACTCCCTCGATTATTTCTTGTACGTCACTGATCTAACCGTGCACTTCGCTTCGTACTCCCTCGACTCTTTCATGCACAGATTGTATTTGAGTCTTCATTTCTTCTTGTCCTGAATGCATTTTCTCTCGTAGACTCTAGTCCCGAACAGATCTTCTCTTCCAGACTCTCCTGTCTGAAAGACATCTTTGACATATCTTCTTTCAGACCCAAAGACATCCTTGACATATCTTCTTTCAGATCCAAAGACATCCTTGACCTATCTTCTTTCAGACCCAAAGACATCCTTTCTTGGTCGGAACGCATATCTAACATCATAGCAAACAATTTTTCCATTTTATCTTCCATGGCCGCCCTGGTTAATGGCATTCAAACAGATCCAGACCCCACTTCCTGACACCAATGTAACAAAAATCGCCAAGTGGGTGTATTTTAAAGCAGCCCAATCAGCACAGTAAACAAAAATAACACTTTATTCACAGCGCTAACTAAAATCATAAATAAGCACAACAATAACACTATTCATTTCACAGAATCAACCGTGCGCTACAAAGTCTATCACTCAACTGAACTCCCCGGAGAGAAATCCTAGCGTTTTTATAGAGATGATGACGTCACCAGAATTGCCGAGAAACTTCTGGAACAATCTTATCAAATTGAAAAATGGTCTCGAGACATGAATTTTAAAGAAGCCACCATTTGTCGCCAAGGTCGCCAAATCCGTCGCCAAGTCGCCAAGACAATCGCCAAGTTTGTCGCCAAGACAACAGGGTTACTTCCACAGGTTTACCATTATCTGAGGACTTCGCTATTATGCCTGTAAAACTAGTTTCACGGCGGCGCATGCAATACGAGAGCAAATTAAGTTATTATTTCGCAACTATAGTTTATCTACAGAACCGCCCAAAAGATTCTAAATACATTACGCTCTATGGCAGAAATTCATTAAAGCGTATCTCACAAGTGATATCTGTTGTTAAGAGTTACGAAATGAATTTCTCCATTGAAAATAGTGTCTTTATCATTTATAGTTCTGCTACAGGCACACTCAAAAGATTTCCAACGCTTTACGATCAAGAACAGTTTTAGGGACATTCATCCGTTTCTAGCACAATACCGTCAAAGGTCACAAAAACGGGTTTTTCGCGATTTTCAGCAAAACGGTAAGTTTTATCATAAAATAAGTTCAGACAAAAATTGTAGATCAGATAATTATCTATAAATAATGTCTAAATACTTTTTTTTCTAAGAACCACCGTTTTTGAGAGTTGGAAGAGTTGGTATCGTCATAATATGCACACGTTTCCACGCCACATTTGAGGTAGTGTACTAGCGCGTTTTTTTTTTTTTTTTTTTTTTTTGTGTGTGTGTGTGGTTTCCCCGGTAGACCTATTCTACGGATCTGTTGTGAATTTGTTTAATTTGAAACTATTGAATAATAAAAGGTAGAGCCTGTAAATAAATTACCCAGTCGATTGCAATCAAAAAAGAGATGCACAGTTAGATGTTACAATATTTCTAAATACAAAGTTTCAACATTCGATGGCAAATGGCTAGAATTTGGGCAAGGGCCAATAGTAACTGACTACAGATGTAATATATTGAAGATGTCCGAAGACATTTTTTTTTTTCAACTGGCAGGCCTCTGCTTTGTAAGCAGTGGCCACTACTAAGGCTGGAGTTGTTGGTCACTTTATTATGGGGGCACCTAGTATGTGGAACAACGTTGCCTCCCTATGAAGGGACGGATACAATGATATCCACGCCCGGTCGGGGATCGAACCCCGACCGAAGGGAGTTGAACCCGAAACCGTAGTACGGTGCTTTATCCACTATACAATCTGCTCGGCATGTCGGTAGACATTAATGGATTGAAATTCTTTTGAGTGGTCCAGTAAATAAACTCTACGATAGATTGAAACCAAAAATCGAGATGAAGAACTAGATGTCACAACAATCTTATACATGAAATTTCAACATACTACTACTAATAGTTTTTGAGATATAGGGGTTAAATACATACACACGTACACCAAATCCGTATAATTTTTGAGAGAAGCACGTGACCGTGGGTGGTTGGATTATTACCTAAATTGATAGGACGGTATTGTGCTTCAAACGGATGAATGCCCCTAAAACTGTCCTTGACCGTAAAGTGTTGGAAATCTTTTGAGTGTACCTATAGCAGAACTATAAATGATAAAGACACTATTTTCAATGGAGAAATTCATTTCGTAACTCTTAACAACAGATATCACTTGTGAGTCGTTTGAAGTAGCCTAATACCTCTAAAATACGCTTTAATGAATTTCTGCCCATAGAGCAAAATGTATTTAGAATCTTTTGGGCGGTTCTGTAGATAAACTATCGAGTCTATCGGGACCGAAAGGGAAGGTGTGCAACTAGATGTTGCAACAATCCTAAATATAAAGTTTCAAGATTGTACGACCAATAGTTTTTGAGATATGCGAGTTACATACATATGTACATACGTAAGTACAGACGGCATGCAAAAACTAGTCAAAATAGACTCGCGGTCTTTCAAAATGGGTTGTATATGCATTTATATGAACGTGCATGCTAATGTACGATGAGATGCATCACAGAAATTCTTAAAAATAAATTTAGAGGTAGTCAAAACGGTATTTTCGTCAATTTGACCTTTGACCCGTGTAAATATTTTTCCAGGTGTCGGATCGATGAGGACTTTTCAGATTTCATTTATGATGGTGTTTTGAACAATTCTACCAACTTTCAGCTGGCTGTGAATTTTTGTAACTTCACACCTATTTTTTGGTCTAATTTGACTGGACTATTACTAGCGTTAAGCAGTATTCAGAAAAAAATAAGCAGTTGAAAATTTGTTGAACTCTTCTAAAAAGTTTTGAAGCCGATTGTACGCCGCTTTGTACAATCAGCGTTCTTCGCCGGCCTAGACCCCGGCGGTACAAATGCCCAGCGGCGGCACAGACCTCTACTCGCGTTCTATTTAATCGATTAGCACGCAACAAAATGGAAACTTTAATCATTTGACTCGTAGAAACGAATTTTAGACTAAATTTTGTCCCCGAGAGTTAGTCACCCCAAAAATTCGTAACACTACTTTTGATCCGTTTTTGGCTGATCATATGGATACAATACACTTTTAATTTTGGACACGATTTAGAAATCTTGGTAGTAGGCAAACATCGTGCCATAAGCTATTTTTGATGAAGCTAAAAACTCAAATTACTATTTAATTGTAGTCCATTCAACTTCCGATACGTAGCATGAAGATCAACTGTCTTTTATCTTGCGGTATGTTAAAGAAAATGGTGAACTAGTTGACAGATTTACCAAGTTGGTCATACAGTTGTAACTGCAACATAAAAAGAATTCCACCACGATATTTTAAAATGTCACAGTCTTATGCAGCTAATATTGATGGTGTTTATTCGAGTATTCAAGCTAGAAAACTCGAAATTTGTCCTCTTGCTTTCTTTATACCCTGTGCTGAGCATTCTCTAAATTTAGGGGGTACGCTTGCTCTTGATTGTTGCATTAAAGCCACATTTATTTTCAATTTGCTTATTTTTTATTTGCTTGCAAGATATTTATAATTTCTTTTCGACATCTACAGCAAAGTGGATAGTACTGAAAAAATTATAATTACACTCTCACCGAAAAAATCCTTTCTGCGATACGATAATCGGCAAGATATAATTCTTGTGCAGTACCAAAAGAAGATTGGTTTGCAATTACAGATGCAATATAATACTTAGAAAATGGCGGAATGTGGAAATAGGGAACTCCAACAATAGTTAGTTATACTTATGGAGCTGCAAAGGCTTCAAACCGCGTTCATCGAACAGTTCTGAGCAAAGGTGTTACTCAGATAACATCATATGAACAAATATGTGCAAAGTGTGGACACTGATGTGTTGGAAGTTGCGAACGTTTTCGAGTCAGCTATGAAGAACAGCCAGAACAATTTGATTTCTATGAAGATAAAGCTCTTAACATAAAATATATAAGCGTGATGAAAAGCGCTCTATTCCCGCAATACAGCAATCTGATGAAAGATCATGGGAAGTTACCGTAGGGAGTGTGACACTTTTCGAGTCCCATCTTTGATGTTTGTTGACAATCTTCAAACATAACTTAGGAAAAGGTCAGCAGTGTCTAAAAAATTTTCCAAATATATTGCACAGTTACAAAATTTTAGTTGCTAATCTCAGCATGGTAGATGTCCGAATTGCAAAGGTCACGGGATCTGGCACGGGTGTCGATCTAACGGTCTGGCGTTTGGGGCGGTTTTCTCCAGATGTAACTCAAATACGTATTAGAAACCCTCGAAAAGTCCTCCACTCCAGGCATCTGCCCAATGCCCGCCGAAGGCAGATACCCCTCTTTTAGGCTTGCATAACACAGAACACTTCTGAACTTGAAAACGAAAAAAGAAACCTGCTTCTGGTCTTCAAAGATGATCTGAAACCTATACTGTTCGAAGAACTCATCATCTTAAATATCATGTAAATATCATGCTTTAGAACTTTGCAAATGGATAAGAGAAAGAGTACTGCAAACAGTTTATTCAAATATCGTTATTTTATTTAGAATGTTTACCTGCACGTTAGGGATGAATGGTTTGGCTGAAAGGACTTTTTCATGTCTGAAAAGAATCGAAGGACATTTAAGATCCGTAATACAGCAAAATAAACTGAATGCTCTGGCATTTCCTTGCATTGAAGCAGATATAGCAGTGGCGAAGTAAGGAATTCCAGTTCATTACTGTATTTATAAAATGTTTATCATTCATTTCATTAACAATTTTTCGATTTAGATTCAATGAAAGTTATACTAATAATATTTTAAGGAACTTCAAGGAAGAGCGGCAGTTTTGTGTTTTTGCTTCATTTTAGAAAAATTCAAGATCCGGCCTACATTAAAGCTTCTAAACGCACCCAATTTTCAGGGGCAGTCCATAATTACAGGATTTTTAAAAATTTGTTCTAAAAATGTAAAACAGAAATTGGGGACAAAATTTTATTTATAATAGTTGTTTCTTCCCAATTAAAAAAAGTGTGTGCGTGTAATCTTAACGCGCGATTGAAGTAAAACTTCTTTGACGTTGGATTCAGTTACAGCCAGACTCATCTTTGTGGTGTTCATCCCCATGTTCTTAAACCGTTGTTCCGTCTGGAGGTTGGGTTAGAATCCAGGGAGTGTCCATGTATTATCCTTTAACTGTGTTCTTAAATCGTTTGCAGCCGGGGTTTGTTTCTTTGTGGTGTTCCATACCTGTGTTCTTAAGCCGTTGTTCCGTCTGGAAATTGGGTTAGAATCCAGGAAGTGTCCATGTTGTAGTATTATTCTTCAACTGTTTTCTTATGCCATTGTTCCGTCTGGAGGTTGGGTTTGAATGGGGGGGAATGTCCATAGTCTAGTATTATACTTTAACTGTGTTCTTTAACTGGTGTTTTCCTCTGTTTGTTGGGTTCGAATGCAGGTAGTGTACATTTTTGTGTGTGTTTTTCTATCAAAGTTTTCTTAAGCGTTGATTTCGTCTATTGATAGGTTTCAAATTATTATTCTGCATCCGTGTTTTTAAACTGCAGGTTCTGTTTATTGTTTAGGATTGATTGCAGCCAGGGTCCGTTTCTTTGTGGTATTCCATCCCCGTGTTAAACCGCCTCCGTCTTGAGGTTGGGTTAGAATCAACGGAGTGTCCATTTGTTATTCTTTTATTCTGTTCTTAAACCGTTTGCAGCCAGTGTTTGTTTCTTTGTGGTGTTACATACCCGTGTTCTTAAACCGTTGTTCCGTCTGGATGTCGGGGTAGCATATAGGAGACCATACGTCTTCGAAATTCGAGGACAGTACCCAAATATAGATTTTTTTTTTACTTTGTCCCTTAAAATACCTTGACTTCTTGGTGGACACGAAAAGTCCCCAAATTTAAAGATTTGTACTTTTTTCCCCTGAAAGTTTCCGTTTAGATTATTTCTTTCAGAAAAAATTGAAGAAATAAGAAAAATAAAACAACTAAAAGCGCCTTCTACTCAGAGAAACAATGAAATTCGATCTCTGAAAACGTTTGTTGTCATTGTATGTGTAGCGTGTACAGACATTCAATAAAGTATTCGACTATGAGTCAAATTTCCCATTTCAGTTTTGTTAATGATTAACCCATTTGTGCCTGGATATTTTTGCGATCGATTTTTACTGATAACAGAAATAATAGATAAATTTCTGATGTCAACTTCTTGAACAAGGGATAATTTCTTTTAAAATCATTATGCATAAAAATCGAAATATCAACACCCTACTTGGTCATGTTAAAATATTTTGTAGAGTTGAGGCTCAATACTCATGAATAAAGGTTAGGAAAAATAAATAACGTTTTCGACTAATAGCGAAAATGCCGTCCCAAAAAAGGGACACTAGGCATAAATGGGTTAATCACTTTTCAGGAATAACCATGCTTTAAATATTAAATTGAAGTACGAAATTTTTCTTGCACTCGAATACTTTTTTTAGAGGGTGTAAAAGGTTTCATGAAAAATGATCATAAAACGAGCCAATGTAAAAAGCAATGTCTTCTGAAAAATACAAATACTGTGCCAAGTATTAAATTATGAATAAATTGCAATATTTCAACATTGTTTTCCTTTCATATTTCTGGTTTAAATAAATATTTATAAATACTTCCAATTATTTATTATAAATAAGAATTTATTATAAATAAAGAGCTATTAGCATGGTAATATGTTGTGTCCTCGAATAAGTCCCCAAAGATATTTTCTAGTGTACCCAAGTTCTCCTTGGATTCCAGGACAATGCTTGATTTGTCCCCAAAATACTGTTTAGAAATATGGTCAACTTAGGTTAGCATCCAGGAAGTGTCCGTGTTGGACTATTATTCTTTCACTGTTTTCTTAAAACGTTTTTCCGTAGGATTTGAATCGAGAGAATGTCTATGTTGTGGTATTTTTCTTTCACTGTGTTCCTAAACTGGTGTTTTCTTCTGTTGGTTGGTATCGAATGCACATAGGGTCTATTATTGCCTTTTTCTATGGCAGTGTTCTTAAACCTTTGTTTTCGTCTGCTAGTTTGGCTTGATTGCAGGCTCCATTTCTTCATGTTTTTCCATCACCGTGTTCTTAAACCGTAGTTTTCGCCTGCTGGTTGCTTCGCAGGCAGCTTCCGCTTTTCCAAAACCACGTGAGCGTTACTTCCGTCAGAAAAAATATCTGAGTTACTCCCTAGTTGCGCCTAAAGAAGTTTTACTTCAAAAATAATCATATTTCCTCCATTTTATTAATTTTAATAAGGCTTTAGTTGAATAAACAAAAAACTCGCTTGAGATAAACATTGAAATTTAGAAATGTTTCCAATTGTGAAACAAAAATTACACTCCGCTGATTTGTCCCCAATTCTTCATTCAAAACGATGGTCACCTTACGCTACATGCATCCGGGGCCGTTGTTATTAGCAACCGGGCCTGCTTATTCGTTGCCACCGGAAAAAATGGGTGAATCATTGAGGCTTAATGTTTGCATTTGCGCTGTTCGATTGTATGCGATTTGGTATTATAAACGTTATTTTATTTTATAATTAAAAAACAATTTTGTTATAGTTTTGTCATAGTGATTTAATAACAAGGTGATTTAGATGTAGGTAATGATTTTTTGAAGATTGCGCCTTTATTTATGGAAATAAATCAACAAAGAATTCGAACTTTCAATTCTGAATGTAACGGTAAGTGTACACCTGTATAACTCATTTAGAAATTCTACAAATTTATAGGATATAAACCATGTTTTATGAATTAATATTCATGTGTTATTTATAAATTATTTTAATCTGAAATCGTTTAACTTCGGTAGTTTATTATTCTAGTAAATAAGCGTTCGTTGTAATACTAGTTAGACATTCTTATCTGTTTAATTCTTTCAGTTGAAAATGTCATTTATCATTTATTATAAATGCACTAAATGTGTGATATTGGTTTCAGTGCAGAAGTACTGTAAAATATACTATTAATTTATGCACATGTTTATGTAGAAACTTTAATTGAAGTTAATATTTTGTATAAGCGTTCATTATGCTCAATTTCAAAGTTCCATTTAATGTTAGAGGTAATGGCTATAATAAGGTACATTAGGTAATGGCTATAATAAAAAATAATTAATTCAGGGATCGTTTATTTTTAGTTTACTACAGTGATTAGAGCAACTTGTGAAAAGGAATCCTGAAATTTTTCGAGTCCTAGAGCTGTTACTATATCTTAATTTGTATTCAAAGGCTGTGCAGAAGGGGTTTTTTTTTTGGCCACAACCCTAATATACAACAATGCACGGACGAAAACATTTTTTTTCAATCACCAGTTAATAATCACTTAAAAAAAGAGGTGGAATATTAGTGGTATTTCCTAGTATGGTTTTCTAAAATTTATTATTTTTCTTTGGAGAAAAAAAATATATGGAACTAAATCTGAAAATTATAAATCATTTTCATTTCGAATGGTAAAATTTTCGATAAATAAACTCATTTGAACTAACCAAAATAAAAACAGTTAATAAACGTGTTCGATCATACACTGTTACGTGATTCTTAATCCTTTTGCTATATTTTATCTCCCCTTTAAGTTCGTACTACTATTTATGGGACACCCTTTATTGTGTAATTTATTCTAAATGTTTCTCGTTAAATTAATTTACATTATTTTTCATTTAAATACCAAGGAAGAGCAGTGCACGGGTTGTACTTATAATTATAGCAAACATTCTTCTGATACCTACGCCTTACAAAAGATTAAAAATTAAATAGTATAGCAATACTTAAATTTTTTATATGTGAATTGTAAATATCAAATATTTTAAATTCTATTTCATCTCCTCGTCATATATTCTGTTAATATATTAATTGAACAATATTTAATAAATGAAAATTTAATAACTATTAGTTAAATTTATTTTAAAAGTAATAATGGTTGTAACTGCTTTGAAAATGTGAAACTTAAACATTCAGTATAAAGATATGCATAAAAATGCCTGTATCATTTGTGTATTCGTTTACTTTAATGTATACTAAAAGTCAGCTTAATTTGTTCATGTATATTAAAAATCAAGCTAAAATAATGAATCACGAGACTTAGCACTATGTTTTTCCTTCAAATTACATGTATCTATTTACTTTAATGTCCACGTGTATGTATAATAGTAAAGAAACTGTCAATGAGTTCGTACTTGAATTAGTAACACACAGTCATGACTTAAAACTACATTAACCCATTTGGGCCTGGATATTTTTGCGACTTTCATCGATTTTTACTGATAACAGAAATAATAGATAAATTTCTGATGTCAACTTCTTGAACAAGGGATAATTTCTTTTAAAATCATTATGCATAAAAATCGAAATATCAACACCCTACTTGGTCATGTTAAAATATTTTGTAGAGTTGAGGCTCAATACTCATGAATAAAGGCTAGGAAAAATAAATAACGTTTTCAACTAATAGCGAAAATGCCGTCCCAAAAAAGGGACACTAGGCATAAATGGTTAAATAACGTTTCAAAGCATCGGAAAGCTTAAAAATTGCTTGATGTATACGTGAAGACGTGAGGATCCGTAGGCCTCTTTGGATGACTCATCGAAATACCCGCGCATGCCCGTTACAAATAGCGAAGGCCCCGATGCATCCAAGAGTAGCAGAATATTTAACCATACAGAAACTGGTAATTGTGATGAGAAATTCGCTCCAAAATTGATATTTTTAAGGATTTAAAATTTAACGATTGTTACAAAGCACTCGCTTCTAATCTTTTGAATTCATTGGTAAATTTACAAAAAAAAACAACTGAAAATGTTAGGGGGAGGGCAGCGGCCTACGCAGGAGGGTGGGCTCAGGGGGATCGACCCCCCCATTAAATTTTCAGACTGAAATGGATTTTTTTTTTTTTCAATAAAAGTGGGATTTTTGTTTGATCATCAAATATTTCATTTTAAAAGGTTTTCAAGTTAATTTTATATGCATATTTGTTGAACGAATGGCCCATTTCTAGTTTTTTAAGGCCATTTCTTGAACACTGGCGTAGCGAGGGGGTGATTTTGGGGGTGAGAAACCCCTTCCCTAATTTTTTCTAAAAGGGCCTTATTCTTGACAGTGAGAACTGGACATATGAAATTGGAAGTGCACTATATGGAAGTGCACCATCATCTTGAAATTTTTCATCTTATAATTTTTAGCTAGAAACTTTCGAGACATTTTATGCATAACTTCTTTTACTATTGTAAATATGAAATAAAATAGAGGTTCTTTATGTGTAGTTGAAATATCCGATGATAAAGACATATATCTAACAATAGATTAGGGGACTCTGTAGCAACAAACGATAATGGAGTCTCATCATGCCCCACTTTTCTCTCATGTATGCCATCTCCTAAGCTCAAGGTCCAGGTGCGTCCAGTAGTAAATATGGTCCTGAATAAGGGGCCTCAATGTGCATTAGAAAGGGCCTTTTTGAAGCTTACTATTTTCGGATCTCAAGATTTTTCGTTACTGCATTGCCTAAAACACTCCCTAAATTTTTTTTTCTTCCTACGCACTGTTCTTGAAACAGGTCAAATTCTTTCTGTTTAAGATTTTCATCTGGGCGCGCTGGGATTGAAAATTTATTCAGGCGACGATCATAGAAGAAGTAAGTTTTTTTTTTTTTTTTTAACCTCCATTCGTTGAAAAATGCACTATTGTGCACAGTCTTGTTTTCAGGCTTTCCATCTCTTTCGAACAATAGGATAGCCTCGGATTTCTCTGGACGATTTTAAGTATATTAAACCCCTGATTCTCCTTGGAGTGTGAATTATAGTAGGGGAGCCCAATGTGTTTTTGGGGATTTACTCAAGCACGGCAGATGAACATAGGGATATACCTTGTATCATGTTGAGTACCTCCACTACATATAAGTCGTGTATGTAGAGCCGTGCGTCTAGGGCAGCTCATCAAATTAGTAAAAAGAAATTGATCGTCAGAAGTGTTGAAGCGCGTCAGATTAAGATAAGGCGGGTTAATGACTAGCTAAAAAGTGTACATTCAGGAAATCTGACGATTTGAGTGTAACGTAACGGAGTGGGAGGGTTACAAAGTTGCAAAAAAAATCACGTTGTCTTGACATTCCTGAGCGCGGTTGAATTTTT
>JAWZYV010000306.1:0-19133 GCA_038373885.1 Cheiracanthium punctorium
CAGTTGGTACAGGCGAAACAATGTAAAAGAAATGCAAAACATAAAAAATATATACAGCACACCAGAGAACTGCACATGGTACGTCCTAATATAGTTTAATGCTTCTGCTTCATACCACACGACTAGAGTCCCTTAGAAAAAAACGCCCGCACCTTTGACCTGATGACAGACTAACGACTCACACATTCTTTCAACTAACTCCTGCCTTGATTTACGTTATTTTTGGAAGATGCTAGTGGAGTAATCTAAGGATCAAAAGGAAAAAGCAAGAAGATATATATCGCAGTTGATTTATTAGTGACAGACATCTGTGAGACATGGACAGACGGCTTGATTTTAAGCACATCGCCATTTCCTACAACTGGAATGCAGCAGATAGCGCTTTCTGCATTGAAAAATACTCTTTCAAGAAGTGTCGCTCATTGGCGGTAGATTTAAGAAGGCGAATGAATAGCTAGAATATTATAGTGAAATATCGTAAACTACGTAATAATTTATTCATGTACGCTATTTAATTGTTTATTAATGCTATCACTGCCATGGAAAAATTTTGGTCACATTTCAATACATTTCCTGATTTCAGATACTTTACATGATAATCAGAGAAAAACTGCACCACCCTCCTTTCCTCCTTCCGTTGCCCCTCTCCCTCCTGAATCTTCGCTGTAGAATTCCACGACAAATTAGAGAACATGTTTAAAATCTATTTGCAATGATTTATTCTGGTAAAGCTAATTTTTGTCACTTTTTCTTCCTTATGAGAAAAGGATTTTGATAGGCATACCTTTCAATTTAGATCATAAAAATTTAATTCTGAGAACACTTAAATCATAATGGGCTTATCACATACGGATATACTTTTCGAAGTATATCAGTGCAAGGAAAGATTATTCCTTTTCACTAAGTCTTAGAGCCACTATTGTTTAAAATTGTTGGTACTTTCTGAGCCAGGGGAAGCAACGGATTGAAGAAGTTGCAATTTTGAGGAACTTACTGGCCAGAGGAATCATTCTTTTGTTGAATTCGTGAAGTATGGCAGAAAATTCGTTGCAGGATATATAAGCACTTACCTGAATCTGTCCTGTCCTCTGGCTGACCGCATCTGTTCCCAAACCTCCACGCTTCGGTGTCTCTGTATTCTCCACCGTCGTCAAGGCATTCCTGTACCCTCAGCGCAGGGGTACCAGGTCTATCGCTGTCGTACAAGACGTCCTGTCTGATGAGCTCGGATGAATTTTCTATCAAGGGCGTGTGGTACTGAGAACTGTACATATACTGAGGCCTGGGGGCCAAGCGTGCTGGGCTACTTCCTAGATGGATTTGGTTCAACGAGGAGCTCCTTGGTGCAATAGGTGGCCGGGTGGCAGAGCCCAATCTTATGTCAGGCCGCTTTGCAACCTAGAAATAGAGTTAATGGTAATTTGTGGAAATATGAAGTTCAATCAAATTTTATCTACGCAGTACAGAACAATCACGCTGAAAGGCTGAAGCGTAAAATTTCGTTCTCCAAACTTCAGGTTTAACGGCAACATTCCCTCATTTTTTGTTACCTAAAATGCTCATTTTATCATAAACCTTTTTTTTTGACTTTTCAGCTGGGTAATGTGTTTGAAAATAATCTTCCCTAAATAAAGTTGCTTTCCTAATACTTTATTGCATTTTATATTATTGAAACTTCCTAAAATCAGCAACTAAGTAGCAGTTTTTCAAAGGGGAGATATTATCCCCGCCCTATTTTTTAATCGTTCACAGTCAGTCGCAAAGAGGTCAACTCGTTCTCGCCTCTGTATCCAGTGCAGCTTCGCAACTGTGCCAGCCATTCAAAGATCAAAGCAGGTAAATAGTACTAAACACAAAAGGAGAGTCTTTGCTTTTACGTCTTCGCAACGATGACAGCAAACTCGTTTAAGTACTACCTACAAAGAGAGGGGGGTGGAGACGTCATGGACATTACAACCACTTGAAGTGACAATGGTGCGAAAACAACTTCACATTTTTATCCTTTTAGATGCTCGGAGGATTTAGGACTTAAACTAGGTTTTTGTAAATATTAATTTGAGTGGCTTGATAAAGAATACCGCTGAAACAGCGGCATTTTATATATATCTTTACGTAAATGATACTGCATTTTTTTTTTCAACAGCTTTAAGGGCGTAGCCAGGATTTTCATTAGTGGGGGGCAGGACATGGAGTCTAACCGGAGAATGCTCGGTTTGTCATAATCAGACCCTATGACTAGCTCATTTAAGGGGGGGGGTGCAGCTGCCCCACCCTGCCCCTCGCTGACTACGCCCATGAACAGCCTTACTATACAGTTTACTTTTCACTTTAGTTGAATACTTTTTACTTTTCAACAGCCTTACAATTAGTATGATTTCTAGAGAGCGATGATAGAAATGATGCATGCAATTCCGCCGACACATAACACATATACCTACCTGAGAAGAAGAAACAGCATTCTTATTCTCAGCAGATTCATCTTTATATCCATTACCAGTATACTCGGCCATAGCCCAAGTGCCTAGGAAGGGAAGAATGCACGTGAAAGAAATGATGTTATATATAATATAAATTTTCGAAAGATATATTCCTCGAAAATACATCGAATTTCAAAGAATGAGATACAGAAGGAAACATTTTAATATGCGTTAAAAGACAGTCCTTATCTACACTGGTTAAAAAAAAAAAAAAAAAAAAAAAAAAAAACTGGTATTCAAAATAAAAATTTCTCACAGTAAACAAGTATTTTAAATGTAGTTAAACTTGTCAAATTTCAGTCCCGACAATTTATGTGTTTCACTATTGTAACTAAAACTGAAAAGATACTTCATAGAAACTGTTATAAAACAGTACTTATGAAAATGATTAAAAATGTTTATTTGTGGACATGGTCGCAGGATGATTTCACCTAATCTCCTAATGCGAAATTTCGCTTTCTTGCGTCCTCGTCTTTTACCCTCTTCTAAATATATTTGTATGTCTACGGACCTCAGTGTTTTAAATATTTTAATATAAAATGTAAAGAAGTTTAATGTATACTTTCATTTTTATGTTCAAAAAAGGGTGATCCGTGTAAGAAGTTTTCACATTAAAAAATAGTTTAGTTTCTGGAAAATGCATCGAAATGGGTTTCACTGTATTTTGATTATTATTTATTTATACATTATTTTGCTTCATGCTGATTTTAATAGATGTAAGGCTATATCCAGGGAACTCGATATTCCTCCCCCCCCCCCTCACACACAAAAAAAACCCCTATTTTTGTTAACAAAAGGATATTAATGCTAAGTGATATTTTGTGATAAATTCTTTTCTCTCTCTCTCTCATCGTTTGGAACCTTCCCGATTTTTTTTTCTAGGGATGGCCATGAGAACAGACTTTTTCGAACTTTCTGCAAATTAACGTGTTTACAAAATTTGTGACCTTCATAACAGAAATGGAGAAAGATTTAAAATTTCACTCTCTTTTTTCAAAATTGGAAAAACGAAGTCATCCTTTATTTGCCTGCATTATTATATATCCTGAACTCCCATTCTCTCTTTACAAATAAAATGATATCGTCATCAGTTATCGGTAAATCACAAATTACAATGCCATCACTGTCATGAGTAAAAAAAAAAAAAAAAAATGAAAATGATTGTTGGAAATTGTGAAATTTCTAGCTAAAAACTTAGATGAACAATATTCATGGAATAAAAGGAAGGATTTTAATTTTGTTCACTAGATCAGAACTGGCTGGACTTAACGGGGTTAGATTAAAGTAATAGATGTTAATTTTCCAAAAGCTGGTTCAGGCCCGGACTGCCCAGGTCGGCGATCAAGGGCGCCGGCAGGATCATTTCCAGGGGGGTGCATCCAAGATACATATATACATATACAGGGTGTAACTGAATTCATAGTCCAGACTTTAAGAATAAAATGCATATAAAGAAGCATTTTTTGTGTAGCAGGTTAACGTGTGGGGTTAAAAATAAAAAGTGTAGATGGAAATATAGTAAATGCAAAAGAAATTAAAAAGCTCTACCGTAAATGCTCAAATGTGCTGGTAGCGTCTATCAAATTATTGGAGTACCCTTTCGAAGATGTCAGGTGTTCCACGAACGGTTTCTGCGGTTACTAAAGTTTTGGAATGAGGCCCTCATGTATGTCAACTGGAGTCCCGTAAACGAGTGCCTTGAGGTGTCCCCAAAAGTGAAATTTGACACTTGATTAATCTAATGAACGTGCTGGTCAAGCGACTAGTTCAACTTGTCCAATCGATCGAGGGTCAAAAATGACTATGGAATAATTACGCCCATTACTTGCGAAATAGGCTAGAGTCCTATCGTGCAGAAACTATCTACATTTTTCATTTACGACCAAACGTTGCAATGCAGAAAAATGCTTCTTTGTATGTATTTTAACTACCTTCAGGGACATCCTGTATACATACATATAAAAAATTAGACTATTTGGCGTTTGAAGGAAGAATAATCTTGACAGGAAAATGTAGCATCAATATGTGAAATAAACATCGTCATAGTTATTTTGTCGCAGCTCAAAAGTACAAAATCTTAAACTATTAATTTGGCCTAATTAATAATACCTCAATTTAAGTACACTAATAATTAATTATTTAAATTATATGCAATTTTGATAGCATTGTTTTATATTTAAACAGACGAATTTTTTCATTAAAACTGAAGCGAAATGTATTTCCTCTAGCATTGATGTATATAGCAATTTTTGGCTGAGGGTTCCCCTCCATGTCCACTGCTGAGAATGGTAGATGGCTGAAATGTGAAGGTCAGTAGTTCTGGCCTGCCGCGCGGCTGTCAATCTAACGGTTTTGAGTTTTGGCCGGTTTTCTCTACATGTTACGTGAATACGCGTTAGAACCCTTTAAAAAATCGTCTGCCCAAGGCACCCCCCACCTTCCATGACAGATACCATATGTGCAGGTTTGCCTTAACTGCACTTGGCAAGGGCATCCCCATATTAAAACAGAGCCCAAGTTCCGAAAGTGACGCAGTGATGCTTTCACTTAATATTAGAAAAATCACCGTCAAAAAACTCAAAATAAAAATTTTCATCTAATAGTTTTTTAGTTTAAATCTCTTGAAAAATTATATAATATTAAAAAGAAATGTTAAACTTTAAGCGTTAAGCCCTAAAATAATTGCATTTAATCATGTTCACAGTAGAGTCTCGATTGTTCTAGTTTTCCATACAACTCAGTTAGTGAAAAAATCAGTTTAGCTCCCAAATAATGACCAACATATATAAAACAGGCGATTTTTTTTTTAATTGCCGGACAAAAATTCAAATACTTGGTGCACCCGGAAGCCCTATCAGAAATCCCTCTCCCAAAGAAAGTGGTGGTATTTTTTCTGTAGATGTTCTCATAGACCAGCGTTTCTCAACCTGTGGGTGATGCATGTTTTTAAAAAATCATCTTATTTATTCTCGTTTTTACACAAAAATATATCCATTTTCGCTTAAAATGTTCATTCAAACTTTACTGATAACATTATTTTGTAGAAAATTCGACTGAATGTTCATTGTTAAAGATTAAAATACTGAATGCATGCAGAAAAATGTGAGGGGGGGGGGACCCACCGTAAGTTAGCCTTTGTTGGGGGGGGCGACGTTAAAAGGTAGAGAACAGCTGTCATAGACATTTCTGTGCAATGTTGACATGCTGCTTTGGCAATGGCGCGATACTGCTGTACGGAAAAGAGTCTACGTGTCAATACAAAATATTGACTATTATTTTCCGAAATTATTAACCTGCTCTAATAATTAATGTGCTAATATGTAACTACATTTTTTCATTTAAATATGCATTTAGATCACAAAAATTGCTTTATTTCCATTTATCTGTTTATTAATTTAATGATTTCGATAGTTATCATTATAACATTGACAAGCCCGGTCCCGTCTACCTCGAATATTATCCAGACTATTTCAAAATATTTTTTCTTAACTACGGGCACATGCCGTGAGGCATTCAACAGTACTACGACCGTAAGCGTTGGGCAGTACATTATGAGGGCTCATGGCGTGCTCCAACATTATCCCAAAATAAAAATGTAGATGACTTCTTAAAAGCTTAAAATTTATGTACAATCGTAGAAAATATTAAGCCATAAACACAGGTCTAAACAGCTAATTTAACTCGTAGAATTCAAAATATCACACCTACATTCAGGCTCTTTTTTATTTTTATTTTTACTGTCCTAACGGTAAAACAAATTGCTTATATTTTCAGGTTAATTATACTTTTTTCAAACTCCAGGGGGGTGCAAGTGCACCCCCTTGCACCCCCCTCCCGGCGCCCATGTCGGCGATTGCCGAGGGCCCCGACCTAAGGGGGGGGGGAGCAGAGAGGCCTCCCTAAAATGGATGCACTACTTTATGATTAAAGTAAAGTAATTTGATAAATATCATAATAATATACCAAAGTAGTTTGATTATTTATTTCCTTGTAATCTTACGCCTTTACACAGTGGCGTAGCGAAGGACCCCACAGGCTTCGGCATCGCGAGGGGTCCCCCGGAAAATCAGGGGGGCCCAACAGCTTTAAAATAGTTAAATATGGTTTTTAGCCACGTAAGCCTAATTTTCAAGTATTACTTATTCTAATATTCTATTTCCTCTAAATTCCCCAGTAAGGGGCCCCTTTTCAGTCTCTAGCCGAGGGCCCCCAAAGGAGCCAGTCCGGGCCTGAGGAGGTTTTCACTGTTAGTCGATTGTACTAGTTCGTTAGCTGTAAGCTCTTAAGAATAATCAAATTAAAGTACAAATAAAACAAATCCCAGTTTCATAATTTAATATTTTCCAATTAATTTGACATTGTAGACTAAGGCAGATGGATGAAATTACATCGTTTTTACTACCTACACTTCATCATTTATACTAAAAAGCAGCTAACATTAATCATATAATACATAATAAAAAATTAATGATTGAGTTTATTTATCGTTTTTAGGAATAATCGCATTTTATTTATTACGCTTAACTTTCTCAAGCAGTGAGCGTCTTTTTTACATTTTTCTTAGGACTAACGCTAATTGCTTAACGCATGAAAGACGTAATAGAGTGTAATGCCTCAATCAAATTAATTATCAATCTATTCAAATGGATAAATCACACTAATAATTAATTAATCTATTCATTTATTAATATATTAAATTAATTTGTTTTTAAACTTTCTTAAGATTATGAGTGACTTGTAGGTGAATAAGACCTAAGTGATCTAAGCAAATGCAAAAATAAGGATTTTTTTTTAATAAGGATAACTTTTAAAGGACTGAAAAACTGGATGAATGATACATGTTCAATGGGCAAAAAAATACAAACTTCTACGCCTACCTACAATACATTTAATGCCTATAATTATGTTTAATACACTTCTTTCTTAATTGTTTATGCCTACTATTATATATAAATGCGGGCATAGCGATAGCTTTCTCATGGGAAGGGTTCAGTTAAGGGTAGGAGGGGGGGGGGGGGAGGGATCCATTCTTACTGTAAAATTTGATTGACAGTAAATTTCACTTAAATATCTCGTAAAAATTTTAGAATAGCACTAAATTTTTAAAAATTCTTTATAATGATTAAGTTTATTGTTAATGATTAAGTTATTGTTAAGTTTATTAAGTTTATTATTATGTACTGAATTACAAAATTAATATAATTTTTAAAGATTTATAGAAAATTTAAATCTTTTTTACTGCATACTATTTTGAGCGATGATGAATATTCGGTTATAATTAGCGTTTGTACGTAGACTAAGGGGGGTGTATGGACCCGCTAACCGCCCTCCCCCCTCCTTATTTATGTCCGTATACACAAAAATGTGCATAATCTTTTTGCATGCTGTGTAAGCTAGTATTAAACATACGGAACATTAACATAGTGAGACAAGTATTAATTTTATAAATGCTTTCTTTTTTGTAAAGGATTAGAAAACGTTAAATCATATTACACAGAAAGCAAACAATTTTTAAAACTGCATTTTTTAAAATGAAACTTTAAAGATATATGAACGCACTTTTATGGAATCGATATTGTTAAAATTCAGGTACATTTATTATATAAGTACACTCACAAAATAAAACACATTACTACGGCAAAACTGCATAGAAGGTGTGCAGATTAAGGCTTAAATGTTTATACTATATTTCAATTTAAAAAGGCCATAAAGTAGCCTAACTTTGTAGCATTTTTTAAGCCGATAAAATATATGTGCGCGTGCATAAAGCGTAAATTAAATAGGTTAGAAATAAATCAAAATCATTTTTAAAAGATGGATTATAACACATCTATTCTGCTCTCCCCCCCTTTTTTTTAAGGTGAGAGGAGAAGGGTAAAAAATAAAAACAATATGCGTAGAATAAATATTACATGATATATTTTTATACCAAAAAAAAAAAATATATATATATATATATTCAGTTTAGTGGTTTGGTTTATTTAATATACATCACAGCAATCTAAAAGCACATGCAGGCAAGAGATGTGAAACTAAAATCTTTAAAAGCAGCCTAACTTTGTAGCATTTTTTAAAACTGATAAAATATATGTACGCGTGCATAAAGCGTAAATTAAATAGGTTCGAAGTAATTCTTCTTTTAATATGGTTCCTTAAATATGGTTCGTTGTATATTCATTCATTTAATAACTCTTATTTCCAGACATTAGATTTTGTATGAATTTTTTAATCACTTTTGAAATTTTGAAAATAAAAGAATATAAGTAGAAATGCTATTAAGTAATTAAAAAACTTTGTAAAAAACACACATAAGAAGTAAAAGGAAAGAGGATACGCGTTTCGTTCAAAAATTGTTTTGAACTTCTTCAGTCCAAGCCCTTCGTCGTAAAGAACACAGGGAACTGAAAAGAGTACATAATAATAAACTTAATAAGCTCTTTTCAGTTCCCTGTGTTCTTTACGACGAAGGGCTTGGACTGAAGAAGTTCAAAACAATTTTTGAACGAAACGCGTATCCTCTTTCCTTTTACTTCTTATGTGTGTTTTTTACAAAGTTTTTTTAATTACTTTATCGTTTAACACCAGTATTTTGAGTGTTTTTTCAGTAGAAATGTTATTGATAAACTAATGTACTCATAACCTATTTATATAAGTATGTTTTGGTTTTAGAATGAAAATTCATGCAGGTGTCTGAAAACCACAAATGCTACAAAGTTGGGCTGCTTTATGGCCTTTTTATATTGAAATACAGTATAAACATTAAAGTCTTAATCTGTACACCTTCTATACAGTTTTGCCGCAGTAATGTGTTCTATTTTGTGAGTACTTATAAAAATAATGTACTTGAATTTTAACAGTTTATATAAATAATTTTTAGGTATTTTCAAAATATATTAATAACTCTCATTTCCAGACATAGATTTTCTATGAATTTTTAAATAACTTTTGAAATTTTGAAAATAAAAGAATACAAGTAGAAATGCTACTTATAAACTAATGTATTCATAACCTATTTATATAAATATGTGTTGGTTTTAGAATGTAAATTCATACAGGTGTCTAAAAAATTTATACAAAAAACATGTTTTAAAACAATGTTATAAAGCATACAAATATTATGAAGATTCTTATTTTTAATTTTCTGAACCATTCACAAATTTTCTTGTTAAAAATCTGAAGTCCATAAAACGGGGGGGGGGGGGGGAGCAGAATTCTGAAAAATGTATTTATGGAAGAATATGTACAAAAATAAGTTTTACGTTGAACACATGCTCAATTTCATAGTTTTTAAAAACTATTATTTTCAGTAAATAAGATTTAATTTCAAATTTTACACGTCACATATAAAAACAACGTTTCAGACGGAAACTTCAAGAAATAGAAGGAACCAGAAGTTACAAATATTATATAATTTGATTGCGATCAATACAAACCACGTTACCAGGGTGAATATCATGTATACATTAAATGAATGTTCAAAATGATATAATTTTTGGCATAATGACTCACCATAGATCTAAGTAGAATGACTGGACAACCCATGCAATAAAAAGTAAATTAAAATAAATAAACATTCAAATATAAAATACTAGATCTCCTATCACCCCCAGAGCAAGCTTTCGTTGCACACGCCTATTCGGGACTATAGGAAAAAATCCATTTCTGGAAAATTAAAAACAAACGTCTGCCAGGCTACTTTTTATTATTATTATAGTGCGGCAAAATTACCAAATACGGACGATACGTGGTGCCATCTACTGGCGATAAGTTTTATATGTATAATGCCATAATTTTGAAATAATAAATATTAAATACAAAGACTTAATTTCCTATCTCTCTCATGTATGTCATAAAATCATCTGTTTTTGTTTTTCAAAATATTTTTATATTGATTCACATTGTGCATTCATCATTTACATCGAATAATTCTTCCTTGTCATCATTAATAAATAAATAAATTTGTTGTTTGAATAAGTTTCATTCTTATATCTTGCAATTATTGTTAAAATTTATAATTTGATTTTTAAAGAACTTACGTTGAATTATTTTCTTCTCTTTTTATCAGTTTGAAAATTTATTTGTTTGATAAATTTCAGCTGGTTTATAAGACATAAAAATCTGTATTTAGAGCTGCTGCCATCTGTTGAATATTTTGGTAAATGAAATGTATTAAATTAAAATTTGTATTTGTGATTGTCTCCTTGAAAGTGGGCGATTCTCCGTTCCAGTGCCGCAATCAGTGGTTGATTTCCGCACAGGAGCATGAGGCGCTCGCTTTGAGTCTCACAGTCTCACTAATTAAAGGGGTCTCAAAGCTCAGTTCTCAAAAGAAAAAAAACAGAAAGAAATCAGAAAAAAAAAAGAAATTTTTTTTTCAAAAGCAGAAACAGTGTTCATAGTTCCACGACTGCTCCTAGAATAAAAAACACTAACGAGCAATTTTATATATTTCCATCTTCACAGCATCGGATCATTATCTAAATCAAACTTTAATAATTAATATTTTTAGTTTATAAATAATTAGGGCTCGTAGCTTCTTATTTGTTTTAATTTGTACACTTCCCTCCGCTTCGAAAAACGCAGCCGCAGAGATTCCCTTTCTACCAGGCCCGGACTGGTAGAAAGGGACGACTGTCTGCAGACGGGTGGACCCCCGCCCTCGGCGGGCCCTCCCTGCTGAGGGCGGGCCCCCAAACAGAAAAAAGAAAATTACAAAAAAAGTGCTATACTGATAGCACTTGAATGAGGTTTGACGCATAAAAATTTTTTTGCAGCTGCAATTGCGCCCCAGAAGGCTTCAAAACACTTCATTTTATATGTAGTTCTCAAATTTTTTTCAGTGAGGGTTCCCGAATGAACAAGGGATTAATTAATATGAATGGCGCATATTAATTAATAGATCAATATTTTATTAATGTATTAATTATCAATCATAATTAATTAATAATAACACCATACCTCCCCCATACCCCGAAAGTTAACATATCCTATTATTTATTGGTTGCACAATACCCCCCCCCCTCCTTTGAGACGGGCGGGCCCCTCCCTCCCAGTCCGGCCTGCTTTCTACGCCCTTTCAGTTCCAGAGCCTGATTATGACCAACAGGGGCCCCGGGCATTGGCGAATTTGGGGGCCCCCAATCTATGAAATTTGTTTTATTTTTCATAAAATTTTGATATAAAAGAGAATATTTCAGAACAACTTTTGAAATTGGGGGCCCTGGGCAAAGTCTCGATTTGCCCATGCGATAATGAGGCTCTGTTCAGTTCCCTTCACCTACCCAGAATGAACCAGACTGCGGTGCATTTGTTGGGGTTGCAGCAGGACCAGGGACTGATTTCCGGCAGGCATTCGTGGCTAGCCCCGGGCCCGCAAATTACCCCTTAAGTTTAAAAATTTACAAATTTTGATTTTAATTTAAAATAAAAGACAGAGAAATTAGTTTTATGAAAAATGATAGTAATAATAATGACTTTGTTTCTGTTTCATAACAACAACATTATAGGCACAACTTTTTTTTAGCTAAACGGTATAATCTCAGGCAGTTATTCAGCGCAAACTTATGATTTAGGCGTGGTATATGCAGCGGCGGCTCCTGGGTTATTTAAAAGGAGGTTCACAAAAGAAATTTCGAAAATTAAATATGCAGATACGACGCACCTTACAAATTGAAATAAATTTGCGTTTCGAGGAGTGAAAGGAAAACAATGCACGCAACTGAGAGAAAACAAATCATTTTTGGTCTTACATTTTGTCACCAAGATAAGTTTTATCAAAGGTGCTGTCTTGATTCATTTTATTTCAAATTTTTTTTTTTTCAAAAAATACTATTGAAAAATGCCATTGCTTTAGCTCCGAAACACGCCTTTTACTTCCATCTTAATTATTGATACTAGTTTGTAAAAAAAATAATGTAGTGAAAAATGATAGAAATGAAGAAAATATTAAGAAAATGAAATAAAAATTAATTAACTAGCCGAACGTAACAAACCAAGGGAAAATCCGGAAGCGATAACTCAAAATTGCCCTGTGTGCACAATGGAAGTGTGCGAACGGAATGATTTCATCAGTGCCGTACTTCTCCGCAACTGTCTCGGCTTCTGACCCCAGAGGAAAAATTTTCCGTTCGCACGTGCGATTGATTAGACTGTGCTGTAGCAGCCTACACTACCGTGCGTTAGCTATAATAAGCGTATTTAATAATAGTGGGGAGAGAGTAAAACTCGCGTTTTAAATTCCCATAAATCTAGAAGTGTGCTTAATATTTGTTTTAAATTTAATTTGTTAATGTATTTATTCTTTAGTTTTTCCTTTTGCTCAAATGGAGGAGCCGCCACTGGGTATAAATCGCTAGGAAACCATAGAGATGATTTTCAGTCTAAACATATAAAAGGAAATAGCTTTCTAAGTGGAGCAAAGTGGCGATCTATCCCACATTAAAAATTAATGCTCTGATATATACATTAGCAAAAATATTTTGAAACATGTTACTTGAAAAATATGAAATTAACGACTGAAATTTAAATAATATAAGTGATCATTTTTTTATTTGCATAATATTACTATCATCGAACTTATGGCATTTCATCATGCATCTTGATTAATTATCCATTTTTATACTGTTAGACCATCCTTCTTTGTATGGTGAGGTATGAAAGTTGCTCCGTGGGGTGGGGTATAAGAAAGTTTTCGTAAGGCGGGTCCCCAACAAAGATTTTGCCCTGGGTCCCCATCTCTGTACATCGGTCCTTGAGCACGAATTTCAAAGCAGGCGCGTAGCCGGGGGAGCGGGGAAGGAGTGACATCGGGATGTATCCCCCTACAGTCCGAAAATTTTGGATAAGTTCACATTCTGTCGAGCAGAAATTTCGTTTATTTACTCACTTTTTATTTTATATCCCAAAATCCGAAATATTTTTTGATTCAAAGACACCTGTTTAAAAGACTTTATTTTTACTTTTCCCCTGAAACCAAAAAGTGTGAAGACTGATTTATTATCTCTCATTTAAAGAGCAAAAGAACGAACAAACAAACAACAACAAAAAAAAAAAAACTGAAAACAAAATTGACCTTCAGCTTTATATTATACTAGAAATTATAAGCAATGATTCAATGAACGAATTAAAAAATGAAAGAACTAAAAAATTAATGATCTGAAAAACAAACAATGAAATAGTATTTTGAAAGAAAGAAATTTAAATATAGCGTAGAAAGTAAAAAAAAAAAAAAAAAAAAAGAGTTTCTATGAAAGATTTATAGAAAATGTATCCTATTACTGACTGATATGTCATATTATTTTTTAATATAAAAAAAATATTTTTCAAACACCAATTTTTTTTTTCCTTTAGTTACTGCATGTATATCAAAAATACACCCGTAAAAAAGAAGAAAAAAGAAAGATATATATATATATATATATATACCCCATCACACATGGTTTATAAAATAAAAATCAGCGTCCATAGATGGAGGGGGGGAAGGCTAGATTTTTAGCACATGGTCTGTAATGCTTTCATGAGCCGCGTACTATACTGGAAATTTTTTTTTGATATTTAAAAGTTAGCAATAATAATCTTGAGAGTTAAATTGCTCCCCAAAAATCCTGTTGCAGGATTTCATGAAAACGCGAGTAAGGATAATGATCACGCAATTAGTTCGGGATGTTGGGAAGGTTTTTTTTTTTTTTTTTTTTTTGCGTGTATTGGATTGCCACTGGTCAGGTCAAGGAAAAGCTAAAAAAAACTTTAGCTAGAAAATTTTAATTTAGTAGAAAAAAGTCAGAGGAAATTGCAAATTTTCGCCCTTAAGTCTTAAAATCTTGAAATGCGAGGCCTGTGCTGCCCAATCTCGGGCTGTGGTGTGTGGAAGCATGTACCTCTGCCAGGTGATCAGCCTGATACGAACCCCAGTGTTTAGTCTCTAAGTAAGCTTAGTCCCCATTTAACAACCCATTCGAGGAAAGGCAGTGTCAACCTTCCTCAGCCCTGGAATCGAATCATGAACCCGTGAAATGGCAGTTTAATGTGATAACGTTACACCACTGAGCTTACATCTGAAATCTAAATTTATAAATAATTAGTCATTTGATGTAAATCTGGAATGATCTAAATATGACTTGACATAGGGGTGCAATAGAGGCGGACACGGTATTTTATTTAACTGAGGTCTTAGTTGTTTTTTTTTTTTTTTAAGGAAGAAAATTACTTTGGGGTAGCATTTTGTTTTATGGTGCATTTTGCTTAGGTTAAATAATCCTTTTCCTCTTTAACTGCGCCTTCCAGCTCCAAAACTACCGTATGCGCCACTGTGCGCACCTATATATAATATTTAAAAATTTTCAGACATTCGGCAAATATAAAATGGATTTGCTAATATAGATAACTTCAGACCAATACTTCAGATAACTTTTCATGTCACATTTCAAGATTTTCCACAGGTTTTTAGTCAAAATTTGAACATTTCTCTGGCTTTTCTTTTAAAGTAAAATTTTCTGACTTTTTCAGGTTTCCCCTTGACCAGTGGAGATTCCGTATACAGCTAGAAACCTCCTAGCATAACGATCTAATCGCATGATCATTATCCACACCCACCTTTCAATGAAAACCCATAAAAGGTTTTTTGGTGCACAATTTAACAGTCAACATTATCACTGCCATATTAAAATGGCAAACTCTCCCCCCCTGGCACTATATATATATATATATATATATATATGCTTCTTTTTTATTCCCAAAACTGTAGTTTTTTGTGAGAACCAACATATTTTAATTCAAAAATGCATCGCGAAATGCATTCTAAGCAAAATTGGACTCAGAATGAGGGATCGGATGATTTTAAGCTTTTTAAAATAGCGCAGATTGTTTTCTATATTTTTATATTTAATCATGAAAAATTTCAAACGGATCGTACAAAGTGTACACGTCATTAAGCTTTTTGAGCTTAGCTTTGTAATCTTTTTGCAGAGTAATGGGGAAAATGTTTTATCTTGGAGCAGGTTGCCCGGAATTATTAGAGAGTCAGTCAGTGAGTCAGGTATCAGCGTAACTATATCGTAGGATAAGACTTTTCTTTTCCAGATTTTTTTTTTTTTTCATATCATTATATTAAAAAAAAATAGAATTATTGTATTTTTATAGTTTTCTTTCAATTTATACCTATTTACTCATTACTAATGGTCTTATTGCAAGCTTTTTAATAAACACAATAGTTTAAAGAGAAAAAATTAACTATTTGTCGTTATTAAAACTTCTTTCAACTTGGCAGTTTCAAACGGGGGAAATTGTGAATATTATTAAATCTTTATAAATATTTTTCGCAGGAATGTTACAATTTTTTGTTCATGCTGTCCTAGTGAAAAATTCTCGTAAACCCATTGATGTCAAAGTCAATGTTTCTGATCAACTTTCTCCTGTTCTACCCCTCCAAATTTCCTGTTAAGTACACTTAGTTTTCATAATTTAAATAAACCAAATACCAGTGATACACAAAAAACGATTCGACATAGAGAAATAGTACTAAAAAATAATCAGTACAAAATTATATTTGCTTGGTTATACTTAAGGCGCCTGTCTACTGTCGGAGAGGATTTTTTTTCAATAATTGAAAAAATGCTAATTTATATGCATTATATAATACAAGTAGAATACAGTTAAAAACTGTGAATAACATGAAAAAATATGCAAATTTTAAAATATTTTGATATTTAGGTTCAAAATATACATAAAATTTGCGAAATAAAAGCACTTTACCAAAACATCATAAGTCAAATTTAAATAAAGATATTTTTATTCTGTTAATTTTATTTTGATTATTGAAAGGTCCTTAAGGGAGTGAACTAAACTCAAAACTATAACCGTGTTATTTAATATTTTAGAGAAGTTAGCATTTTACGCGGTGAAAAATCACGAATATACATGACAATTCATAACTTCTATCGACAAAAAAAAAACAAGAAAAAAATAATAATTTAACTAGATTCATCGCAGTAGTTCAGTCCCTAAAATGACTCCTCAAGAGTATTTTGTCAAAGTTTCAAACATTGCATTAATAATTTTTTGAGTTATGATGTTTTGCAATAAAGCAAAATCGTAAAAATCTCATTTTGAGAAAAAGCAGAAAATAGAAACAAATACTAAATCTTACCTAATAAATAAATAAATAATATATTTTAGAATGCTCCTGATTTGTACAGCGCGCCATCTCTATTTATTATGAAGATGATTTTTTTTATCTTTTAATTGCTCATTTTATAATTGTATCAGCGTTTAATACTGCATATTAGGTAAATAGTCATGAAACAGACATTTACGATTCACTTCCGCGCAAGAATCCAACTTCCGTTTTCAAAATCTTCCAAGTGACTTTTATTAAAATTCGTGTAACTCAAGTTCTAAACATGATAGAAAGAAAATTCAAACGGATTTAGAAAGCTAATGAATTAAGCTTCAATAAAAAGCCAAAAAATAAAAATCAGATTTTTGATCGAAAATAGCATTTTAAAGGTAGGCAGGCATCTTAAAAGTTTGCTGCTGTTTATTCACTGTTAATTATGAAAACAAAAACTTATTGGTATAAAAATTATTAACTTTCATGAAGATTTTTTTAAATATATGTAGATATATTTAAGAGAATTTTTTAAAACTATATGTAGATATAAGATTTTTTTAAACTATATGTAGATATATTTAATTTTAATATTCGTTTGTACGGTATAAAAGGAGAGTGTGAAAATATTTTTAAATAATTTTATTTTAAACTTAAAGTTCATATATCATATTCAAAACAAATTTAAAATTACAGAAGCAAAAAAATTAGATTTCTTTGTTCATTTTATCAATTACCGCATTTCCAAATTTTAAAAACAAATTCCAATAATTAGAATGAAATTAATTATTACAAACGTTGAAATTGTCATACAGTAGTAAATTTTAAATACAGTATTTTTTCCAGAGGAGGGGACCTTAAAATTCAATTGCCTTCGGGCCTCTTAAGAGCTAAATCCATCACTGTTCGCAACCAGCGTTTTCAGCGCCCGGGGCAAACCTTAATTGTGGAGCCCTTTTTCTTTAGAAAAAAAAAAAAAAGTGTCTGGCTGCCCCCCCCCCCCCCCCAGTTAAACACGACGCCCGGCTCACGTGCACTGCTTTCCCTCCTCTAGTTGCGGCCCTGTTCCTTTCGATATGATTTTGATAATTGATATATTTTTGAAAATTAAACTTAAAATGTATGTAACAATACTTTTTATTTATAAAATTTGGTTTAACTTTAAAAAAAAAAGTTGTATAACCTGTTTCAGGGCCTGCCCTATGGGGTGGCGAGTATATAGGCAGTCACCTATGCTCTTGTTCTTGCTTTGTTTATGTGTTGTTTTAAAGCAATCCTGCACGAAGGGTATCTGTCTAGGAGGGTGTCTTGGACAGAGGATTTTTTAAGGAGTTGTGAAGCATATTCACGTTACATCTGGAGAAAACTACCCTGAACTCCAGGTAGTTAGATAGATAACCGCACGGTAGACTCAAAATCGCAAAACTGGACGTTAAACTGCCACACATTCGTCCATCAAACAGAGCCGCGTTTAGCTTCCCCTCCCATAGCACATGCTCCTTTTATTTTTGTATTTCCATGTTCTTTAGCATACTACTAGTGCGTTGTCAATTTAAAATAAATCCTGTCTACAGAAAATGATTAACCTAAATTCATTTATTAACCTAAGGGTTAATAAATGATTAACCCTTAACTTAGATGTTAAAGAAACACGTTTGTAACTAACTACAAACGTTATGTTAATGTTTATGGTATGTAATTAAAAAGCACAATATTTTGGATTTTTATCATTTTGAATATTTGGAATTTAAAATTTAATGCTTGTATGATTTTAGCAGAATGATCTTTCAAACTTCTGCATGTCTGATTTAAAATATTCCCGAGAAAAATTTTCTGGACCTCACCGCAATCAATCCTTGCAACAATTTCAGATTCTACGCATAAAACGGGGGAAGAATTACGTGTAAAAACAGTAAAGCTTCTTCTCCGTTTTTCTGAAAAGGAAGGTTAACAAATAAATAAAAAATTGTTTTCTGATGAAAAGTACACCATTAAAGGTGCTTCAAAATTTTCAACTTTTTTGAATGGATTTTGTCTGCCTCTCATTATTTTAGCTTTCTGTAGTCACATTATTTTCTGATGATGGTAAATTAATGCAGTTAAAGTTTCTTCCTATGACTCTTTTAAAGTATGGAAGGCATCAAATGTATGCCGAGAAGCCGAGAAGCGATTGTACTGAAGCTTCTATGGTGTGTTTTTTTTCCCCTTTGTCGATCTCTATATCAAAAAAGACACTGTTTTTATTTAAAAAAAAAAATCAAGAAGTGGCGAATGGTGGTTAGGAAAGACTCCGCCTACCAGATCAGTTCGTGGTTGAAATCGATTAGTTCCACCGTCTATTTTTGCAATAAAAAATCTAATTTTTCTGAAGCTAGCTAAGCCCACATTAGCCCAGAAGGTTAATGATAATATATATATTCTCTGAAACAGTGGCGTAGCCAAGGGGGGAGGGCAGGGGGTCACAATCCCCCCCCCCCTCTCCATGAGAAAGTTTTTGCCGTACAAAATGTATATTCTTCACTCCCTTATCACATACTCGTATACATATATGT
>JAWZYV010000307.1:0-21603 GCA_038373885.1 Cheiracanthium punctorium
TGATTTTATTGGGAAGGTTTTTCCATTACCCAGCACTTAGATCGTCTTGTGAACGATGGTTCTTCCGTTCCTTTCGTTCATTCTGCTTGGAAGTTGCTGTTGTAAGGTTCTTTTCACTTTCTTCGTCTACCCCCCCCCCCCTTTTTTCCCCCTAGTTTCTTTAATGTGTATGTACGTGTGTTACTGTCTTTCTTTTTCGTTTTTATTTAAAAAAAAATTATATATATATTTATTGTGCTGTCCTGTTCGTGGTTTTTTATTAAAAAAAAAAAAAAAAAAAAAACGTGTGCTATTTGTTTTTTGTTTGTTTGTTCTGTTTTCTCTTTTTTGTGTGTGTGTTTGTACTTGTGTGTTCCCTTTTTTATTATTTTTCTTTATTCCTTTTTTATTTCTGTATTTTTTGTGCTTCTTTCCTTTCCTTTTTATCCCCCTTTTTTAATTTTTTTTTCTCCCCTCTCCGTGGTTTTGTTCGACTTTTCTTTGCCCCTTGTGGCAACATCTTGCTTGTTTTTCTCTTTTCAGTTCCCTGTGTTCTTTACGACGAAGGGCTTGGACTGAAGAAGTTCAAAACAATTTTTGAACGAAACGCGTATCCTCTTTCCTTTTACTTCTTATGTGTGTTTTTTACAAAGTTTTTTAATTACTTTAATGTATTGGTTGTCTTTAAACAGTACAGTAGATTGCAAAAAATGAACATATGCATGTTTAGTATATTTTAGGTACATTAAAATGGTATTAAATCAGGTTTTAAGAAGGCAGAGGTTGAACAGAGTTTCCTCGTGAAAGAAAAAAAACACATAAAGGTTTTCATGTGAACAATTAGAGTTTTTTCCGTCCTTTTTTCGCAAAAGGTCTGTCCAATTTACTTCACAAGTTAGATTTTGAACATATTCTAGAAGTCAATTTTATGTTTGGTGTAAAAGAATTCCTCTTTATTCACCATCACAACTTCCTTATTATATAATTAATAACACATAATACTTAGTGTATATATCAGTATACATACTAAGTATACCTTATAAAAAGCACATGTTACTTAGTATATAATAAAATACTAATACTAATGCTAGTACTAATAATAAAAACTAATAGTTCATTTACGACAGCTGGATGTGCGGTACAGCCAGCTGCGTGAAAAAAGAGTCTCTATATTTGTGGCACGCGATGAACGCTTCGATCGTCCACCATTTTGTGACAGCTATGGATAAGTGCTTCTATACACTGTCAATACTCCGGATATTGGGTAAACTTGCATGCTAGTATTTCTTCCCAACAATTAGCTTAAGTACTGTTAACTTTTATTTTATTAATTTTCTAGAATAAATAAATTGAATATATCGCCATTTTTGGATAAATATTTCTGTTTGAAAATGTTTTCAGTGAATCTATAAAATTAATAAATAGATTCATTGAATTACTCAAAATTTGTATGCACTTGACTGAAGTATTTCTATACCCCAAATTTATGTAGTTGTTTCAAAAGTGACAAAAGCCCATTACTACAAGTGAAGTCCATACTTTCCCAAAATTTAGAAAAGGGATCGCGAAGATGGACTTGTGTTACTTTTTCTATAGGAAAAGATTTGAAAATGAGATACTGAGCTTCGAGTATTTTTGTGTTCTTTAATAAGTATTTGAGTTTTCTTTTCTCGTTCCAAAAAGATAATCTTGTTCTCGAAATTCCCGATGAAATATCTTTTTAGAAGAATCTAATATTAAAATGAAGTGAATTTTCTCTGGAATCTGAATAATTGAGATGTAAATGTTTGAAAAATATTTTCGTCATCTTGTTCGATTACTTTTTTCATTTCGACAGAAACTTAAGGTTTTGTTTTTCTTTTTTTCAGAGGATGTTTATGGGAGCCTGACGTCATTGCTCAAAGGTATGACGCACCATCAGAAGCTCAAAGATGCAGCCTATGATACGTCATTTGATAACTGCAGTAAGTACTTTTTTCATTTTAATTTTTAAAAATTCCTTCGTCTAATCTCGGTATTTCCGTCTTTATTGCTGAAGAAAGAAGTGACTACATTTTTTCAATGAATTACAACGGCAGTTACAAAATATTTCGCCGTTTTCAATAATTTGCTTCGCATCTTTGCATCAGTTATTCAAATCCTGGAGCATCTCATGTAAAAAAAAAATCTCATTTTTATATACATACATACATATATATATATATATATATATATATATATATATATATATATATATATATATATACATATATATATATATACCCCTTTAAGTAGTTATGCTTCTGTCTTTCCCATCGTATTTTCTCTACTTATTATAAAAGAAGGTGTCTGTGTGTGTGTGTGTGTGTGTGTGTGTGTGTGTGTGTGTGTGGGTGGGTGGGTGTGTCTGTCTGCAGCGTTACGGACAAACGGCTACACCTAGAAACACCAAATTTGGTATTTGGGAAGATGTAAATATGTAGTTGTGCACCTCGAAGCGATTTTTTCAAAATTCGACCTAGATTTTTTTTTTATTTTATGTTTTATGCGATTTTTGGCATTTTTTCTCACCTAATTCGTAATAACGGCGGAAATTACGCTCGCAGCAAAACGGCATTTGTATCATCGGATAGAGGAGAAAATTTTCTTTTAAAAACAGTTTGTTCTGAATACTTAACCTGATTTACCGATTTTTAGGAATTTTTTTACTAAACATCTGCTTCGCGATTTTTTTTTCGTAAAATAATTTTAAAACTGTCGCATCTTGAATTCTATCCGTCATAACTTTTAGATATTTTGACAAATCGTGAAACATTCTTTTCTCCCTCTTTTAAAATAAAAACGAAAAAAATTATGTAAATTAGATGATTTTTTACGAATTTTAATGCAGCCTAATGTTTAGAATTTAATAGCATCAACGCGATCTTACGCCATTCATTACATTGCGATCACGGCACGAGAATTTATGTTCGGCTGTTGCCACAGAAAGGATTAGAAAAAAGGGTTTTTTCAACCAATCGAGTTTTTAAATGGGATATCAGAATTTCAATTCGCAAGTGAGGATCTATGACGTCAAATGCTTTAAGATACCTAAAAATTACGCCATAATTTTAACTCATTTATTCCAGCTCTATTTTCAACACAGGGAGACGATATTTTGATTAAAATTTACTGTAGAAATGAACTAAGAAATTCACGATTATTATTATTAGAAGTGGTATTTTAATCCGGTGCTTATTTAAAAATTGAAATGTTTTCACGGCGCTGAAAATGTTCATTTTAAAAGTTACAAAGTTCGTTTCAAAGCGCGATATATTAAAATTTTTCTATTTATTATTTTTATTTTTGGCATTTAATTTAGCGCAGGCGTTGCCTAACATACGCATGCAGGTTGCGAGTATAGTTTTATTTTAACGTTGAATTACGTTCCTCCATAAAGGTCACGCAAAGTTTTAATGATACCGTTTGAAAACAATTATGCGAAATATCGAAAGTAACTCCGAAATTAATCTACCGGGGTATCCTTTACGGCAGTCAAACAGTGACGTCATAAATTAAAAAAAATGTGTGAAATTTGTAAACTCTGCAACTCTAACGCCCTGTCACAATTAAAATGGGAATAAGTAGCTCCTCGAGATTACACAGTTTGATGTTTTTCAGGAGACAGGACTATGGAGGATATAAAAGATATCGCTATTGGATATTTAAAATGGCACCCCTTGGATATTTTTCCCCACAGTAAGATGAAATGGTTTACGGCGCTAAATACGCCAATCTTATAAAACTATGTATAAATTAAATATATATGGAGAGTTTCCTTAATGGCAACCATTATGTGAAATGATTATTATTTATGCTAATGCGTAAATTGCAAAGAATCGCCACAGAATCAAAAGATCCCATTGAGGCCAAATAATCTAAGCTGTTTCTTTTAAGGGAGCCTTGAAGAGGGAGAAGCGAGTATAGATAGTATTAATGTACGTAATAGGTAGTATTATTAGATTTGTAAAGATAGTATGAATAAATCGCAATGTACCACGTTAATAAATATTTCATGAAATTAAAAGTGTTTATCCGTTTTCAACGGTTGTCTTACAACCAACTAAACGAAAAGTAATTCTAATTTGCGTTAATATATCCCGCAGTCATTTCAACAGAGGGGATTACTTGAACTTTTTTAAAAATGAAATTCTGTTTTGTCACATGCAGATATGATTTTAGTAGTAAAATATTCCTTTCTTCCCGTATGAAGAGCCGGTGCGCAGCTATTTTAAAAACATCTCTTGAAAATAGCATAAATGAATTCAGAAGACCTCAAAACGTGTAAATACACCAAAATCTCGAAGTCGAATTTTTTTCATGATTGCAATACTTTCCTTATATGGTACATTTTCGGAAAGAAATAAATGGTGCTCCATTTCATGTAGTGTCTTAGGTATTTAATGCTACAACTTGAGCCTAAAAAACAGTATGATGTAGAAATAAGACATTTTGAAAGCCAGGAGTTCTCTGCAAACTATTAAGCTTTCCACTTTTTTAATAGTGAATGGCACTGACGCAGTTTTTTGAGTCATTATACTGCAATGATCAGGTTAGTACTCATGACACAAACTTTACATTAAGAGTCAAATAATTTTGCTCTTTTTTTTTTTTTTTATTCCACATCACGAATAATTTCGAATTACACATGTAACGAAAATTTTCGTTTCCTACTGTGCGAAGAACGGGCACGCAGCTAGTACGATAATAAACACATAAAAAGGTAAAGATCACGTCTGATTTAAGATTGCGTATAGTTAGGAAGAAGTTAGGAGTATCTTGAGAGAAATCTTGGAAGTAACCAACCTCTAAGATTAAAAAAAAAATATGTTCTGATAAAATTTATTTCACGGAGAATTTCACACGCTAAAATTAATTTTTTATAAACATTGTTGCTGCGATTTATCGTTGGTGTGTAATTTGCAGTTTATTCTTCAATATCATTTTTTAGTGACTTTTTTGTCTCAATACTGCAAGCTGAATGCAGTTGCAATATCGTAAAACTAGATTTTTAATAAAAGTGAAAAAAAAAACCCCTTTCAAACTTCATTCAGTTGATAGGAACAAGGAAAAGTTCATTTCACCAAACTTGGAAAAAAAAAAAAAAAAAAAAAAAAAAAAAATACATAAAGGGGGGGGGGGGAGAATGCTTTTATAGAAAGGGGGACATGAATCCTCGCTACGGTTCAATCTCGAAATATAGTTCCCAAACGCATTTCTGTAGAAATTTCAAATTTACCGAGAAAATACCAGATGTAAGGTATACATCCCTACCACATAAAACAGCCTAATGGTGATCCCCTCCCTCCTCCCTCATTTGTCAGATGGTCCGTAGAAATGCTCTATCGCGTAAGCGAAATTGCATAAAGGGAAGGATGGGTTTGTGTTCAATTCTTTTCTTTCTTTCAAATATGAAATTCCTGCGAAATTTTAGATATATATTTCGCCTGAAAGTAAAGTAAAATAAAACTATTTATTAAGTGTATGGCGTTAAATAAAGTATCCATTCAACACATACATAATACCCTTTATCAGAACACAGATATAAAAAGTAGGGAGTTTTTGGTTGCCATTTCTTCCAACGTTAACGCTAATATGCATATCCGCTCTTCGTAGTACTTTGACCAATCAGATTTCAGAATTTATTCGTGCGCATGCGCTGTATTTGTCCAATGGCATTTAACGTTAACGTTAGCGTGAGTGAAAACCGCTGTGCAAAAACTAGGGAGTTTGTGCATACCGTTTTTTCCTACGCTAACGCTAACGCTATCCGCTATAACGGAGTGTATTTTGACCAACCACGTTTCGGATTTTATGCGGTGCGCATGCGCTTTATTGTCCAATGTCATTTAACGTTAGGCGTTACCGTGAGTGAAACCCGGCCTGCACAAACTCCCTACTACCTAGTATCTCTTCGGTCATCAGTGTAAATATCATGCCGTCAAGGTTGAAATTTGTATGAAAAGGCAAAGTTGCTTGATAACTTACAAATATAAGAAATTATTTTATTCCTCGAAATATGCACCCTAATAATTATTGTCTATACACTTTTGGCCATTTAAGAGGCAGGTTGTTCAGGTCGACGGTGGTGTAAAACACGAGAGGACGAAACTCAATGAATTCATGGAAAGACAGTTTTACAGCTTTGTCGGAACTACATTTTTTTTTTCTATTGATATTGTCCGAATTGCGGAAGAAGTGGTGGTCAGTGAGGGCTATTTCTGGTGAGTATGAATGATGATGAAGAAGTTCCGACTTGTATTCCTGTCGTTTTTGGCCGCAGTCATTTATATATTGTGTGGTCTTGCGTCACCATGCATTAAAATAGCACTTGGTCTGTTGATCAATCTCAAACTATTTTTATTTCGAGTTTTTCTGCATCATTTCATCCATTTAGGTATGCACAAGCATTCCTACGTACTATAGAATGTACGCCCATACTTAATGGTGACCTTTAGTTAGTCATTTTGATATGTGATTCTGAGCAACAACGTGATTCATCTGTAAGGGCAAAGTTATATGTTCGAAATGTTGTGAACCAATTTGATAGTGCCTGCTGCGTTGTAAAACTAGAGCCAAAATACAACATGGGCCCACCTCAGAAAAAAAATTTCGGCGTGGGGAGGGGGGACACTTTTGGCACAAAAAGACTTCATTATTATTGTTTTGTTAACAAAATTTTAAAATTCGGGGAGGAACTGGACCATGTTAAGAACAACAGCAGCAGAAGACAGTTTTTATACTATAAGTGAAATATGAAGTGTACAATTTTTAAAAAGGATAATACCATTTAAATGGTAGCGTTAATTTCTCGAAAATATTGTTAAAAACATGATGTATTAGCAAACATTAAATGAACAAGAGCACCAACATTTATTAATAAATAAATGTTTTGTTTAATAGGTTAAATAACTCAGTGCCAGAACTAACCGTAATTAACTAAAAAGGACTGTCTCAAATACTTGTAGTTAAGCCAAAAATAACACATATCGCTCCAGTCCTCTGATGTCGAATTTGATTATTCTGGGGAAACAATTGAACATTTTCTAAGTAAAACAAAAAAAAGCGTTCAACATTCATTCAAAACTTTAAGCATCGTACTTAATTTCCAATCAGATCTTTTACATCAAATCTACTATCGAAATCTTTTTATATTTATACTAAACATAAATATTTGAGTAAATTAATAAAAATACATCAATAAGTGCCAATAAAAAATTTGAAAATACTTTAAGCTCCTCGGTGGCCTAGTCATTAAAATTCCGTTCCCATAAGAAACACGGAAAGCGAAGCAGCACCAGCTTAGCCAGTGCTTGGAGGGTGAACACCTTTCTCCGTTGATACTGCTGTGGGACAGTGTATGCTAATGGGAGCTGGTGCACATTGAAATCTGAACGTGGCTCTAATGTCCTCACGCATGTTTCAAACAATAACTCTGGGGTGTCCGATTTCAGGTGCTTGATATCTCAACTGGAATTGGTCCAAAATTAGGAGTCTGTCTTCCTCGCACTGGGGTTCATTAAAATGAAAGCCACTCCCTTTCGCACATCACCGTCTCATATAGGAAGGATCGTGGCAACCGCGGAGCGGTGCCAGAGGGCATGTTGTAACAACAACAAAAACAAAATTCTTTAATAATTGAGAACTTTCTTTAATATAGATCGCATGACAAATTTTATATATAGGGTAGTTTAAAATGACTCCCCGAATATAAATAATATTCTGAAGCTGAAACGGTTTGAGCAGATTGCCACCAAATTTGGCATATGAAACAGTATATGAAATGCGCGCAAGGAAGATTTAGTTTTTTTAGTTGAGTTCCAAAATTGTCTACAGGGTGGCGCTTTGAATGGGAATTCAGCTGAAGAAATGACTCAAAATTAGTTAATAAATGTCCAAGAACTATTGAATAGATAGTAAAATTGTTTGTGCACAGCAGAGGTACCCAAATTTCCCGGCTTTTTCAGGAGATTTTCCACCACTAATTTTTACTTACAAATTTATACTTAAAATAAGTCCAAATATTTAATGTAAAATAAAACTGTCTAAAAATTGTGGTGGAAAATCTCACCCGTGAAAAAGCCGAGACTTGACAGCTCTGACAGAGTTAGCCATTTTTCATTGCTAAATTTACTGTTTTTCCTTGCAACGCCGCCATTAGTAGATATTTTTGGACTAATGTTTTTTTTTTCGAAAATTCTCTGAGCGCCTCCCATAGTCCATATACCAAATTTGGGTTACAATCCGTTCAACCGTTTTTTAGCTAGTCCTGTTTACAGGGAAAGTTTAATGATAACCACCTGAATGACATTCCATATTTCAACAGTCAGGCAGCTTTATGTTCTTGAGTAACACTAAGAATTTTGACGATTGGAGCTACATAAATAGATTTTTTTTTTTACGTCTAGGAAGTTTTTTAACTCCGAATTCCCGAAGGATGGAGCTACCTAACATTTTTGCAGCAAACGCTTCAATTCTGACTCCATGCTCACCGTGATATTTTTAGGAACAGTCCAAAAAGACTCAATGTTGAGTTTACAAAGGTCGCCTTTATGAGTTAGTTAATAATCATTCACAAAAGAACGAAGTTCATGAATTAGTTAAATTTCTAAACATGCTTCACACAACAATGAATTTCCCCTTAGAAAAAAAAAAGTTGTAATTTCTAGAACATAAATTTCAGTTGGAAGATTCACTTTCCCAATACTAATGAATGAAGCTTCGATTGGCAATTTAAAACATGTTAACCCATTAACGCGCAGTGATCCCGCTCTGAGACACACAAACCTCTGACTTCTGACTGTTGCCAGTCACGAAGAATAGATTTGATTTCTATAAAAATAGTTGCGGGTGACATAGCTCCACGAGAATCCTTTACTTTTTAGCACGTCATTTCCCGTAAAAAAATGGTCACGATTTTTTAAACAGCACTGACATCTGCTGAAAAATGGAAGAATGCCGAGAACAGCTGGATAGATTGCCCAATGCTGAAAAAAGGGCAGCCGTTGCCATCGCTCGACTTAACTACCAGCAAGATGGCGGACGATCGAAACGTTCATCGTGTGCCACAGATCTAGAGACCTTTTTTGACGCAGCTGGCTGTGCCGGCACAGCCAGCTGCGTCAAAAAAGGTCTCTAGATCTGTGGCACACGATGAACGTTTCGATCGTCCGCCATCTTGCTGGTAGTTAAGTCGAGCGATGGCAACGGCTGCCCTTTTTTCAGCATTGGGCAA
Source organism: Cheiracanthium punctorium (assembly GCA_038373885.1). Classification (NCBI taxonomy): domain Eukaryota; kingdom Metazoa; phylum Arthropoda; class Arachnida; order Araneae; family Cheiracanthiidae; genus Cheiracanthium; species Cheiracanthium punctorium. The sequence continues at coordinate 9,233 of JAWZYV010000307.1, forward strand.
TCTATACAGCTGTTCTCGCATTCTTCCATTTTTCAGCGGATGTCAGCGCTATTAAAAATAATCGTGACCATTTTTTTACGGGAAATGACGTGCTAAAAAGTAAAGGATTCTTGTGGAGCTCTGTCACCCGCAACTATTTTTATAGAAATCCAATCTATTCTTCGTGACTGGCAACAGTCAGAACGTCAGAGTTTGGTGTTCTCAGAGCGGGATCACTGCGCGTTAAATGGGTTAACATGTTTAAATTGCCAATCGAAGCTTCATTCATAGTTTGGGAAAGTGAATCTTCCAACTGAAATTTATGTTCTAGAAATTACAACTTTTTTTTTTCTAAGGGGAAATTCATTGTTTGTGAAGCATGTTTAGAAAATTTAACTAATTCATGAACTTCGTTCTTTTGTGAATGATTATTAACTAACTCATAAAGGCGACCTTTGTAAACTCACATTGAGTCTTTTTGGACTGTTCCTAAAATATCACGGTGAGCATGGAGTCAGAATTGAAGCGTTTGCTGCAAAAAGTTGGTAGCTCCATCCTTCGGGAATTCGGAGTTAAATAAACTTCCTAGACGTAAAAAAAAAAAAATCTATTTATGTAGCTCCAATCGTCAAAATTCTTATGTTACTCAAGAAATAAAGCTGCCTGCTGTGAAATATGGAATGTCATTCAAGGTGGTTATCATTAAACTTTCCCTGTAAACAGGACTAGCTAAAACGGTTGAACGGATTGTAACCAAATTTGGTATATGGACTATGGGAGGCGCTCAGAGAATTTCGAAAAAAAAATTAGTCCAAAAATATCTACTAAATGGCGCGTTGCAAGGAAAAACAGTAAATTTAGCAATGAAAATGGCTAACTCTGTCAGAGCTGTCAAGTCTCCGGCTTTTTCCGGGAGATTTTCCACCACAATTTTTAGACAGTTTTATTTTACATTAAATATTTGGACTTATTTTAAGTATAAATTTGTAAGTAAAAATTAGTGGTGGAAAATCTCCTGAAAAAAGCCGGAAATTTGGTACCTCTGCTGTGCACAAACAATTTTACTATCTATTCAATAGTTCTTGGACATTTATTAACTAATTTTGAGTCATTTCTTCAGCTGAATTCCCATTCAAAGCGCCACCCTGTAGACAATTTTGGAACTCAACTAAAAAACTAAATCTTCCTTGCGCGCATTTCATATACTGTTCATATGCCAAATTTGGTGGCAATCTGCTCAACCGTTTCAGCTTCAGAATATTATTTATATTCGGGGAGTCATTTTAACTACCCTATATATAAAATTTGTCATGCGATCTATATTAAAGAAAGTTTCAATATTAAAGAATTTTGTTTTTGTTGTTGTTACAAATGCCCTCTGGCACCGCTCCGCGGTTGCCAGATCCTCTATATGAGACGGTGATGTGCGAAAGGGAGTGGCTTTCATTTTAATGAACCCCAGTGCGAGGAAGACAGACTCCTAATTTTGGACCAATTCCAGTTGAGATATCAAGCACCTGAAATCGGCACCCCCAGAGTTATTGTTTGAACATGCGGAGGACATTAGAGCCACGTTCAGATTTCAATGTGCACCAGCTCCCATTAGCATACACTGTCCCACAGCAGTACAACGGAGAAAGGTGTTCACCCTCCCAAGCACTGGCTAAGCTGGTGCTGCTTCGCTTTCCGTGTTCTTATGGGAACGGAATTTTAATGACTAGGCCACCGAGGAGCTTAAAGTATTTTCAAATTTTTTATTGGCCTTATTGATGTATTTTTATTAATTTACTCAAATATTTATGTTTAGTATAAATATAAAAGAGTTTTCGATAGTAGATTTGATGTAAAAGAATCTGATTGGAAATTAAGTACGATGCTTAAAGTTTTGAATGAATGTTGAACGCTTTTTTTGTTTTACTTTAGAAAATGTTCAATTGTTTCCCCAGAATAATAATTCGACATCAGAGGACTGGAGCGATATGTGTTATTTTTGGCTTAACTACAAGTATTTGAGACAGTCCTTTTTAGTTAATTACGGTAAGTTCTGGCACTGAGTTATTTAACTATTAAAAAACATTTATTTATTAATAAATGTTGGTGCTCTGTTCATTTAATGTTTGCCTAATACATCATGTTTTTAACAATATTTTCGAGAAATTAACGCTACCATTTAAATGGTATTATTCCTTTTTAAAAATTGTACACTTCATATTTCACTTATAGTATAAAAACTGTCTTCAGCTGCTGTTGTTCTTAACATGGTCCAGTTCCTCCCCGAATTTTAAAATTTTGTTAACAAAACAATAATAATGAAGTCTTTTTGTGCAAAGTGTCCCCCCTCCCCCGCCGAAATTTTTTTTCTGGGTAGGGCCCTGTTGTATTTTGGCTCTAGTTTTACAACGCAGCAGGCACTATCAAATTGGTTCACAACATTTCGAACATATAACTTTGCCCTTACAGATGAATCACGTTGTTGCTCAGAATCACATATCAAAAATGACTAACTAAAGGTCACCATTAAGTATGGCGCATTTCATAGTACGTAGGAATGCTTGTGCATACCTAAATGGATGAAATGATGCAGAAACTGAAATAAAAATAGTTTAGATTGATCAACAGACCAAGTGCTATTTTAATGCATGGTGACGCAAGACCACACACTATATAAATGACTGCGGCAAAACGACAGGAATACAAGTCGGAACTTCTTCATCATCATTCATACTCACCAGAAATAGCCCTCACTGACCACCACTTCTTCCGCAATTCGGACAATATCAATAGAAAAAAAAATGTAGTTCCGACAAAGCTGTAAAACTGTCTTTCCAAGAATTCATTGAGTTTCGTCCTCTCGTGTTTTACACCACCGTCGACTGAACAACCTGCCTCTTAAATGGCAAAAGTGTATAGACAATAATTATTAGGGTGCATATTTCGAGGAATAAAATAATTTCTTATATTTGTAAGTTATCAAGCAACTTTGCCTTTTCCTACAAATTTCAACCTTGACGGCATGATATTTACACTGATGACCGAAGAGATACTAGGTAGTAGGGAGTTTGTGCAGGCCGGGTTTCACTCACGGTAACGCTAACGTTAAATGACATTGGACAATAAAGCGCATGCGCACGCATAAAATCCGAAACGTGGTTGGTCAAAATACTCCGTATAGCGGATAGCGTTAGCGTTAGCGTAGGAAAAAACGGTATGCACAAACTCCCTAGTTTTTGCACAGCGGTTTCACTCACGCTAACGTTAACGTTAAATGCCATTGGACAATACAGCGCATGCGCACGAATAAATTCTGAAATCTGATTGGTCAAAGTACTACGAAGAGCGGATAGCATTAGCGTTAACGTTGGAAGAAATGGCAACCAAAAACTCCCTACTTTTATATCTGTGTTCTGATAAAGGGTATTATGTATGTGTTGAATGGATACTTTATTTAACGCCATACACTTAATAAATAGTTTTATTTTACTTTACTTTCAGGCGAAATATATATCTAAAATTTCGCAGGAATTTCTTATTTGAAAGAAAGAAAAGAATTGAACACAAACCCATCCTTCCCTTTATGCAATTTCGCTTACGCGATAGAGCATTTCTACGGACCATCTGACAAATGAGGGAGGAGGGAGGGGATCACCATTAGGCTGTTTTATGTGGTAGGGATGTATACCTTACATCTGGTATTTTCTCGGTAAATTTGAAATTTCTACAGAAATGCGTTTGGGAACTATATTTCGAGATTGAACCGTAGCGAGGATTCATGTCCCCCTTTCTATAAAAGCATTCTCCCCCCCCCCCCTTTATGTATTTTTTTTTTTTTTTTTTTTTTTTTTTTCCAAGTTTGGTGAAATGAACTTTTCCTTGTTCCTATCAACTGAATGAAGTTTGAAAGGGGTTTTTTTTTTCACTTTTATTAAAAATCTAGTTTTACGATATTGCAACTGCATTCAGCTTGCAGTATTGAGACAAAAAAGTCACTAAAAAATGATATTGAAGAATAAACTGCAAATTACACACCAACGATAAATCGCAGCAACAATGTTTATAAAAAATTAATTTTAGCGTGTGAAATTCTCCGTGAAATAAATTTTATCAGAACATATTTTTTTTTTAATCTTAGAGGTTGGTTACTTCCAAGATTTCTCTCAAGATACTCCTAACTTCTTCCTAACTATACGCAATCTTAAATCAGACGTGATCTTTACCTTTTTATGTGTTTATTATCGTACTAGCTGCGTGCCCGTTCTTCGCACAGTAGGAAACGAAAATTTTCGTTACATGTGTAATTCGAAATTATTCGTGATGTGGAATAAAAAAAAAAAAAAAGAGCAAAATTATTTGACTCTTAATGTAAAGTTTGTGTCATGAGTACTAACCTGATCATTGCAGTATAATGACTCAAAAAACTGCGTCAGTGCCATTCACTATTAAAAAAGTGGAAAGCTTAATAGTTTGCAGAGAACTCCTGGCTTTCAAAATGTCTTATTTCTACATCATACTGTTTTTTAGGCTCAAGTTGTAGCATTAAATACCTAAGACACTACATGAAATGGAGCACCATTTATTTCTTTCCGAAAATGTACCATATAAGGAAAGTATTGCAATCATGAAAAAAATTCGACTTCGAGATTTTGGTGTATTTACACGTTTTGAGGTCTTCTGAATTCATTTATGCTATTTTCAAGAGATGTTTTTAAAATAGCTGCGCACCGGCTCTTCATACGGGAAGAAAGGAATATTTTACTACTAAAATCATATCTGCATGTGACAAAACAGAATTTCATTTTTAAAAAAGTTCAAGTAATCCCCTCTGTTGAAATGACTGCGGGATATATTAACGCAAATTAGAATTACTTTTCGTTTAGTTGGTTGTAAGACAACCGTTGAAAACGGATAAACACTTTTAATTTCATGAAATATTTATTAACGTGGTACATTGCGATTTATTCATACTATCTTTACAAATCTAATAATACTACCTATTACGTACATTAATACTATCTATACTCGCTTCTCCCTCTTCAAGGCTCCCTTAAAAGAAACAGCTTAGATTATTTGGCCTCAATGGGATCTTTTGATTCTGTGGCGATTCTTTGCAATTTACGCATTAGCATAAATAATAATCATTTCACATAATGGTTGCCATTAAGGAAACTCTCCATATATATTTAATTTATACATAGTTTTATAAGATTGGCGTATTTAGCGCCGTAAACCATTTCATCTTACTGTGGGGAAAAATATCCAAGGGGTGCCATTTTAAATATCCAATAGCGATATCTTTTATATCCTCCATAGTCCTGTCTCCTGAAAAACATCAAACTGTGTAATCTCGAGGAGCTACTTATTCCCATTTTAATTGTGACAGGGCGTTAGAGTTGCAGAGTTTACAAATTTCACACATTTTTTTTAATTTATGACGTCACTGTTTGACTGCCGTAAAGGATACCCCGGTAGATTAATTTCGGAGTTACTTTCGATATTTCGCATAATTGTTTTCAAACGGTATCATTAAAACTTTGCGTGACCTTTATGGAGGAACGTAATTCAACGTTAAAATAAAACTATACTCGCAACCTGCATGCGTATGTTAGGCAACGCCTGCGCTAAATTAAATGCCAAAAATAAAAATAATAAATAGAAAAATTTTAATATATCGCGCTTTGAAACGAACTTTGTAACTTTTAAAATGAACATTTTCAGCGCCGTGAAAACATTTCAATTTTTAAATAAGCACCGGATTAAAATACCACTTCTAATAATAATAATCGTGAATTTCTTAGTTCATTTCTACAGTAAATTTTAATCAAAATATCGTCTCCCTGTGTTGAAAATAGAGCTGGAATAAATGAGTTAAAATTATGGCGTAATTTTTAGGTATCTTAAAGCATTTGACGTCATAGATCCTCACTTGCGAATTGAAATTCTGATATCCCATTTAAAAACTCGATTGGTTGAAAAAACCCTTTTTTCTAATCCTTTCTGTGGCAACAGCCGAACATAAATTCTCGTGCCGTGATCGCAATGTAATGAATGGCGTAAGATCGCGTTGATGCTATTAAATTCTAAACATTAGGCTGCATTAAAATTCGTAAAAAATCATCTAATTTACATAATTTTTTTCGTTTTTATTTTAAAAGAGGGAGAAAAGAATGTTTCACGATTTGTCAAAATATCTAAAAGTTATGACGGATAGAATTCAAGATGCGACAGTTTTAAAATTATTTTACGAAAAAAAATCGCGAAGCAGATGTTTAGTAAAAAAATTCCTAAAAATCGGTAAATCAGGTTAAGTATTCAGAACAAACTGTTTTTAAAAGAAAATTTTCTCCTCTATCCGATGATACAAATGCCGTTTTGCTGCGAGCGTAATTTCCGCCGTTATTACGAATTAGGTGAGAAAAAATGCCAAAAATCGCATAAAACATAAAATAAAAAAAAATCTAGGTCGAATTTTGAAAAAATCGCTTCGAGGTGCACAACTACATATTTACATCTTCCCGAATACCAAATTTGGTGTTTCTAGGTGTAGCCGTTTGTCCGTAACGCTGCAGACAGACACACCCACCCACCCACACACACACACACACACACACACACACACACACACACAGACACCTTCTTTTATAATAAGTAGAGAAAATACGATGGGAAAGACAGAAGCATAACTACTTAAAGGGGTATATATATATATATGTATATATATATATATATATATATATATATATATATATATATATATATATATATGTATGTATGTATATAAAAATGAGATTTTTTTTTACATGAGATGCTCCAGGATTTGAATAACTGATGCAAAGATGCGAAGCAAATTATTGAAAACGGCGAAATATTTTGTAACTGCCGTTGTAATTCATTGAAAAAATGTAGTCACTTCAGCAATAAAGACGGAAATACCGAGATTAGACGAAGAAATTTTTAAAAATTAAAATGAAAAAAGTACTTACTGCAGTTATCAAATGACGTATCATAGGCTGCATCTTTGAGCTTCTGATGGTGCGTCATACCTTTGAGCAATGACGTCAGGCTCCCATAAACATCCTCTGAAAAAAAGAAAAACAAAACCTTAAGTTTCTGTCGAAATGAAAAAAGTAATCGAACAAGATGACGAAAATATTTTTCAAACATTTACATCTCAATTATTCAGATTCCAGAGAAAATTCACTTCATTTTAATATTAGATTCTTCTAAAAAGATATTTCATCGGGAATTTCGAGAACAAGATTATCTTTTTGGAACGAGAAAAGAAAACTCAAATACTTATTAAAGAACACAAAAATACTCGAAGCTCAGTATCTCATTTTCAAATCTTTTCCTATAGAAAAAGTAACACAAGTCCCATCTTCGCGATCCCTTTTCTAAATTTTGGGAAAGTATGGACTTCACTTGTAGTAATGGGCTTTTGTCACTTTTGAAACAACTACATAAATTTGGGGTATAGAAATACTTCAGTCAAGTGCATACAAATTTTGAGTAATTCAATGAATCTATTTATTAATTTTATAGATTCACTGAAAACATTTTCAAACAGAAATATTTATCCAAAAATGGCGATATATTCAATTTATTTATTCTAGAAAATTAATAAAATAAAAGTTAACAGTACTTAAGCTAATTGTTGGGAAGAAATACTAGCATGCAAGTTTACCCAATATCCGGAGTATTGACAGTGTATAGAAGCACTTATCCATAGCTGTCACAAAATGGTGGACGATCGAAGCGTTCATCGCGTGCCACAAATCTAGAGACTCTTTTTTCACGCAGCTGGCTGTACCGCACATCCAGCTGTCGTAAATGAACTATTAGTTTTTATTATTAGTACTAGCATTAGTATTAGTATTTTATTATATACTAAGTAACATGTGCTTTTTATAAGGTATACTTAGTATGTATACTGATATATACACTAAGTATTATGTGTTATTAATTATATAATAAGGAAGTTGTGATGGTGAATAAAGAGGAATTCTTTTACACCAAACATAAAATTGACTTCTAGAATATGTTCAAAATCTAACTTGTGAAGTAAATTGGACAGACCTTTTGCGAAAAAAGGACGGAAAAACTCTAATTGTTCACATGAAAACCTTTATGTGTTTTTTTTCTTTCACGAGGAAACTCTGTTCAACCTCTGCCTTCTTAAAACCTGATTTAATACCATTTTAATGTACCTAAAATATACTAAACATGCATATGTTCATTTTTTGCAATCTACTGTACTGTTTAAAGACAACCAATACATTAAAGTAATTAAAAAACTTTGTAAAAAACACACATAAGAAGTAAAAGGAAAGAGGATACGCGTTTCGTTCAAAAATTGTTTTGAACTTCTTCAGTCCAAGCCCTTCGTCGTAAAGAACACAGGGAACTGAAAAGAGAAAAACAAGCAAGATGTTGCCACAAGGGGCAAAGAAAAGTCGAACAAAACCACGGAGAGGGGAGAAAAAAAATTAAAAAAGGGGGATAAAAAGGAAAGGAAAGAAGCACAAAAAATACAGAAATAAAAAAGGAATAAAGAAAAATAATAAAAAAGGGAACACACAAGTACAAACACACACACAAAAAAGAGAAAACAGAACAAACAAACAAAAAACAAATAGCACACGTTTTTTTTTTTTTTTTTTTTTTAATAAAAACCACGAACAGGACAGCACAATAAATATATATATAATTTTTTTTTAAATAAAAACGAAAAAGAAAGACAGTAACACACGTACATACACATTAAAGAAACTAGGGGGAAAAAAGGGGGGGGGGGTAGACGAAGAAAGTGAAAAGAACCTTACAACAGCAACTTCCAAGCAGAATGAACGAAAGGAACGGAAGAACCATCGTTCACAAGACGATCTAAGTGCTGGGTAATGGAAAAACCTTCCAAAAAATCCAGATGGGACAAAGACTGAGGAGTGCACAAAATCTTAGCCTTAGAAAACTGAAATCGATGATTGGAATTCCAACAATGTGAGGCAATAGAAGATTTGGAAAGTTCGTGCTTAGAGACATATCTCTCATGCTCTTTGAGCATAAATTTGAGAGCTCTTCTGGTCTGACCAATATAGCCCAAATCACAAGATTCACAAGGAATATAACAAACACCCCAACGGTTCTCAGTAGGAATAGGATCTTTAAGGGAAGAAAATTTAAGTTTATTAACAGGTTTAAAAATGACTTTGAAACCGAAATTTTTGAGAAGTTTAGAAATTTTGTAGCATAAAGGTGAAAAGAAAAGTAGTACAATTAATTTGTTGTGAAAATTAATAGTATTAGTAGAAGTATTAGGCTTATTAAATTTAGAAACAGCTTTATCAATAATAGAGGGGCTAAAACCACGAGAAACAGCTAAGGATTTTAAGTAACTAATTTCATTATTAAGAGAAGAAGAATCAGAGCAAATTTTGATAGCACGAAACACATAAGTGTAAAAAGCAGAAAGTTTTTGCTGGTAAGGATGATTAGATAGGGCATGAGGAGGTAAAGATATAGAAAAGGGCTTGCGGAAAACAGAAGTAGAGAAACCGTTAGGATTCCTAGAAACAAGAACATCCAAAAAAGGTAAAGAATTGTTGCACTCCTCTTCTAGAGTAAATTGGATACACGGATCAACAGAATTAACGATCAAAAGTAAATTAGAAATATCACAATTGGAATCCACTAGAACGAAAGTATCGTCAACATATCTGACCCAGCACGTAAAAGGACCCAGCACAGAAAGGTGACAGTTAGTAGGATCAGAATTTAATTTAGTGTATGGACCAGTGGTTAGCATGTTATTAATACAATCAACATAAGAAGATTTATCAAGTAAAACAGTCTGGCCGCCTTTATCAGCTTTTGTAATGAGTAAATTAGGGTTAGAATTAAGTTCTTTGAGAGCAGTTTTTTGAGAACGAGAAAGGTTCACCTTTCTGAAATTAAACACACTGTGAAGTCCTCTGTAATCTTAAATGCTCAAACTAAACGTTATGTTATTCCTTCTATTGCTAACTGTGCTCGTTTCTATGCCCTTCCTAAAATTCATAAACCTTCTCTTGCCTTTCGCCCCATTGTTTCTAACATTGTTACTGCTTCTTATAACCTTGCACGTTTCCTCTCGCATACTCTTTCACCTTTGACTGCTAGTAATACCCACACTGTTAAAAACTCTTATGATTTCGTTAACAAAGTTAAACTTCTTTCTCCTACTAATTGTAAAATGCTTTCTCTTGATGTTAAATCTTTATTCACTAATGTTCCTATCCAAGGTGCGATTGACTGTTTGGAAAAGCGTTTACGCGAGTTTCATTATTCTTCTATTGAGATTAAAGAGTTTATAGCTTTAGTAAGCGTTTGTATTAAACAAACTGCTTTCACTTTTAATGGCTCTTTCTATAAACAAACCGAGGGTCTTGCTATGGGTAATTCTCTCTCACCTCTCTTATGTGATATTTATATGCATTATTTTGAAGAGAAGCTCTTCAAGGTCTTTAATTTTCCGTGCTGGGTCAGATATGTTGACGATACTTTCGTTCTAGTGGATTCTCAATTGTGATATTTCTAATTTACTTTTGATCGTTAATTCTGTTGATCCGTGTATCCAATTTACTCTAGAAGAGGAGTGCAACAATTCTTTACCTTTTTTGGATGTTCTTGTTTCTAGGAATCCTAACGGTTTCTCTACTTCTGTTTTCCGCAAGCCCTTTTCTATATCTTTACCGCCTCATGCCCTATCTAATCATCCTTACCAGCAAAAACTTTCTGCTTTTTACATTTATGTGTTTCGTGCTATCAAAATTTGCTCTGATTCTTCTTCTCTTAATAATGAAATTAGTTACTTAAAATCCTTAGCTGTTTCTCGTGGTTTTAGCCCCTCTATTATCGATAAGGCTGTTTCTAAATTTAATAAGCCTAATACTTCTACTAATACTATTAATTTTCACAACGAATTAATTGTACTACCTTTCTTTTCACCTTTATGCTACAAAATTTCTAAACTTCTCAAAAATTTCGGTTTCAAAGTCATTTTTAAACCTGTTAATAAACTTAAATTTTCTTCCCTTAAAGATCCTATTCCTACTGAGAACCGTTGGGGTGTTTATTATATTCCTTGTGAATCTTGTGATTTGGGCTATATTGGTCAGACCAGAAGAGCTCTCAAATTTAGGCTCAAAGAGCATGAGAGATATGTCTCTAAGCACGAACTTTCCAAATCTTCTATTGCCTCACATTGTTGGAATTCCAATCATCGATTTCAGTTTTCTAAGGCTAAGATTTTGTGCGCTCCTCAGTCTTTGTCCCATCTGGATTTTTTGGAAGGTTTTTCCATTACCCAGCACTTAGATCGTCTTGTGAACGATGGTTCTTCCGTTCCTTTCGTTCATTCTGCTTGGAAGTTGCTGTTGTAAGGTTCTTTTCACTTTCTTCGTCTACCCCCCCTTTTTTTCCCCCTGTTTCTTTAATGTGAATGTACGTGTGTTACTGTCTTTCTTTTCGTTTTTATTAAAAAATATATATATATATATATTTATTGTGCTGTCCTGTTCGTGGTTTTTATTAAAAAAAAAATACGTGTGCTATTTGTTTTTTGTTTGTTTGTTCTGTTTTCTCTTTTTTGTGTGTGTGTTTGTACTTGTGTGTTCCCTTTTTTATTATTTTTCTTTATTCCTTTTTTATTTCTGTATTTTTTGTGCTTCTTTCCTTTCCTTTTTATCCCCCTTTTTTAATTTTTTTTCTCCCCTCTCCGTGGTTTTGTACGACTTTTCTTTGCCCCTTGTGGCAACATCTTGCTTGTTTTTCTCTTTTCAGTTCCCTGTGTTCTTTACGACGAAGGGCTTGGACTGAAGAAGTTCAAAACAATTTTTGAACGAAACGCGTATCCTCTTTCCTTTTACTTCTTATGTGTGTTTTTTACAAAATTTTTTAATTACTTTATCGTTTAACACCAGTATTTTGAGTGTTTTTTCAACCAATACATTATTTTACATGCCCTAAAATGAAGTTAATAACGTTAAAGAAAATTTGATTTTATATCAATCAATCAGAAAGTTCTAGAAATCAGAAATTTTAACCACATATTTCTTATATATTAAAAAAAGTTCCTGTTTAAGTTGCGCATCTGATGATAGGTTAGGTTGCGTTAAAACAAAGTATTTTCTCCATTTGCTTGGCAAGTGCTGCTGTTGCGCTATGTTGGTTAGAGAGTAAGTAATTATCATTCACGACACCAAAATCAATTCGAACAAACGTGCAAGAAAATAGTAAACTGAAATGATCACACCAGGTAAATACCGTATATCTTGGCGTATAACACGCGCGTGTTATATACCGAATATAAAATGGTTCATAAAAAAAATTATAAATGAGGATTACAATATGCATTACATTTA
>JAWZYV010000308.1:0-21183 GCA_038373885.1 Cheiracanthium punctorium
CGGGATTAGGATCGTAATCCCGCGGGACTAGTCCCGCAAATAATTTGTGCGGGATCCCGTTCCCGCGGGATCGGGATTGCATTCCCTATTTTCAACACGATGTTGTAACGTCCTAGTTCATCTAATGTATGATTAAGGCAAAAGTTGCTTTTGCATAGAACAAGATAATACAGCAGATGTGATGACTGTGTAACCCTATTTATGCAAACCGGAAACGTTTACCATTGTGATTAAATTAAAATTTTGCCACAGACTTCTATGGAATCTGACGCAAAGCAAAAAAGGAAATTATTAACTAGCTGTTATATAGTGCAATAAAATTTAATATTTTCAAGCATTTTCAGGTTTTATAATTTTGTTACTTCTGAATGAAATATAATGATTTGCTTAACTTTAATTAACTAGCCGCCAAGGCTGTCAGCTTCGCCGCCGTCCCATGTCTTACTGTTCTTTATACTCAGTGCAGTGTTGACTGAATTTCTGAACTCATTTCAATGAAAATCATGTTTCTTAGTTTTAGTCATTAAATTTATATAGGTTAGCGTTGCTTGCTACACATTTTGGATGTCATCATAAAAGCCGATGTTGTAACAGCAAATGGCTAAAATGTGCTTTAGCCCAATGCATGGTGACTTTTTTCAGATGGGCAATTCACGCGCCTACTGATTTACTACGGTATTGTAAATTCGATACGGTATTGTAAATTCGATATTTTAAAGCTGTGAAAAAGTCCGAAAGATCCTGCATTTTCGTGTATCCATTGTTGTTATTTTGTAATTTAGCTACTGCGTGACATATGCTTGCTCCATTTGGCGTCATTGAAGTGTTAATTAGGATTTTTGCACATGCGTTACTGTTATTGCTGTAATGTAGCTCTTGCCATTCACAGCGTGGAAATATCGTCAATTATGGTACCGCATACGTTAGCGTATTATATAAATATATATACTTGCTCCATTTGACGTCATTGAACTGTTAATATGGATTTTCACACATGCGTTATTGTTATTGCACTAATGTTTACATCTAGCTGTTGCAGTTCGTAGCGTAGAAATATCGTCGATTTTGGTACCGCATACGCTAGCGTATTATATAAATAGACTAGCCGCCAAGGCGGCCAACTTCGCCACCTCATACCTTACTGTTCTATATACTCAGTGCAGTATTGGCCAAATTATGAGACTCATTTCAACGAAAATCATGTTTCTTTGTTTTAACAGTATTTGTTATTAAATTTATTTAGGTTAGGGTTCCTACAAATTTTGGGTGTGATCATAAAAACTGATCGTGGCTGGTCATGGGGGGCCAAACCAAGTACTAACATTGCAAGATGTATTAAAAGACATAATTGGTGACATTTACATTCATGAAATTATTAAAAATATACTGTATTGGGTGATAACATGTTGTACGAATTCCTACAGTAATACTTCTTAATGGCAGCAGCGGGGTTAATGTGGCAAAGTTTGCAACCTGGTGTTTCATAGTACGGTTGCATTATTTAATACATATCCTTGTTTACAAAAATATGAAAGAAACAGGAAATGGCTAAATTATGCTTCGGCCCACTGCAAGGAGATTTTTTTTTAATGTGCGATAAACGCGCTGGGAAAAAATCCGAAAGATTTTGCTTTTTCGCATATGCATTATTTTGTAATCCAGATACTGCCTGACATACGTAACCAATAACGAATATGCTTGCTTCACTTGACGTCATTAACTGTTAATTTGGATTTTTGTGCGTGTGTTATTGTTATTACGCTAATGTTTATACCTAGTTGTTGCCGTTCCCAGCATAGAAATATCGTCGATTTTGGTACCGCATACGTCAGCGTATTGTATAAGTAGATTCTAAATTTAGTAATCAATTGTTTGCCTGGATATTATCCGTTGTAGAGCTATATGAGATATTAAATACCTTTAACAATATTTTGAAGATTTTACTCTTTGAAATTTATTTGTAATGAAATTGTTTCATACTAATTTTATGACTCTGTAACATATTTCTTGAAGCCTGAAGGAATACTTTAAGCTGAAGCCTGGTGAGACAAAACTTACTTCATTGTCCTTGTGTTGAACATAGATCAAAATAAACGAACTGGCGAAAAGAATTCAGGATGTCTTTTCAGAACCTGCAACACACATTGTAATGTATATATTAAAATACCTACACTCTCTTAAAAATATAGTTCAACCTTTCACAGAAATTCCGGTGCCAATTTAACTACAACCGGTATTAGAAAAATGTGGTGCTAAGATTCACCATTTTAGCGGTGTTTCCACTATTAGTATACCGAATTCCCATACATTAAACCTAACTTTTATCGAAAAATCTCATTTTTTTTTTATTTGTAACCTTTATTTTGAACAGCAGTGTACATGGGAATATACGAAATTCAATGTTCGCTAGTAGATCATAATATATATCTTTTGCGTTTTATAAAGATGACTTCAACTTTTGGAGATCCAGGCCCTCAATGAAAACCAATTGGAGGCATCTTTATTGCTTTGATGACACTAGTGACGACACAAAACACTTTGATGACACAAAACTTTTGACCAAATAAATAATAACGTTTTAACAAAGTGATTGTGTCAAGCTTGGTGACATTTGGTGTGTTTTTTTCTTCTTTTTCCGCCTGTTAACCCTTTGAGGCGCAACCCTTTCCCAATGCTGGTAAAAGGGCAGCCGTTGCCATCGCTCGACTTAACTACCAGCAAGATGGCGGACGATCTAAACGTTCATCGCGTGCCACAGATCTAGAGACCCTTTTTTGACGACAGCTGTCGTCAAAAAAGGGTCTCTAGATCTGTGGCATGCGATGAACGTTTCGATCGTCCGCCATCTTGCTGGTAGTTAAGTTGAGCGATGGCAACGGCTGCCCTTTTTTCAGCATTGGGCAATCTGTCCAGCTGTTCTCGCGTTCTTCCATTTTTCAGCAGATGTCAGTTCTGTTAAAAAGAATCGTGACCAATTTTTTGACGGGAAATGAACGTGCTAAAAAGTAAAGGATTCTGGTGGAGCTATGTCACCCACAACTATTTTTATAGAAATCAAATCTATTCTTCATGACAGGCAGCAGTCAAAACGTCAGAGTTTGGTGATCCCAGAGCGGGATCACTGCGCCTTAAAGGGTTAATATATTGCGTAAACGAGCCATAGCAAAAGTATAGATATTTGTAGCGGTGAAGGGTTGTCGAAACTTCGAGTTAACTAATATTTTTTCAGATATGCGTGTTATATGCATGCACACATGCGTACACCAAAAGTCGCCAAGCTTGGCAACTCTTGGCGCAATTTTTGAATGAGGCACGTGACCGTCGTCGTACCGTTATCTAACTACATGGTAGGACGGTACTGCGCTTGAAATGGCTGAATGTTTCTAAAACTGCCATTGACGGTAATGTGTTGGAATTTTTTGGAGCTTCTGTAGAAGAAATAAATGATAAAGACACTATTTTCGATGGAGAGTTTCATTTTGTAATCCTTAATAACATGTACCACTTTTGATTCGTTTAAAATCACTTAATATCTCTAAAATACGCGTTAATGTATTTCTGTCCATTGAGCGTAATGTGTGGAAAAACTTTGGGTGGCCCTGCAAATAAACTATCCAGTCGATTGGAACCAAAAAGTGAGGTGCACAACTATATGTTACAACAATCCTAAATATAAAACTTCAACATTCTATGATTAATAGTTTTTGAGATACGCGAGTTACATACGTACGTACGTACGTAAGTACAGACGTCAGGGAAAAGCTGGTCAAAATGGACTTGCGATAACTCATAATGGATTGTAAATGCATCTGTATGAATACACGTATATGCGTACGATGAGATGTCTCGAAAAACCTATTAAAAGTAAATTTGAAGGGAGTGATTATCGATTTTTTCCTCAAAATCTGGATACAGAAATTTTTCGCGATCACATTACTTCCTTTTATTTCGTACAAGGTTAGTAAAAGTAGCTCCAAAATACAATCGCTACCATCACAGTAATTGTTGATGCTACACTTTTCAGGTCAATTAGTGTAACTAAACTATCGCCAGATAAATTACGCAATCTGCGAAATAATTATGTATATGTATTTGGAATTTTTAATGTGTGTTTTCTTCAAAGTAATCAAGTGTTTATTAACTTATAATTAATAATCCATAGCCCCCCCCCCAAAAAAAATGAATTGGCTCCAGCCAAGGTACCTTAATGGTTTTTTTCAGTCCGCCAGCTGAAAAAGGTTAGACACCCCTGCCTTAGAGCAAACCAGTGTTGCCAATTTAGCCACTTTGTGGCTAAATCTTGCTCAGCTGTAAATCTGAAGCGAAAGTCCAAATGATTCAAAAAATACTTTCAGACAAGCATATTTCAGCGATGCAAACACTTAGAAGTAAACTCTAATAAATAATTTTTTTTTTCTCCGCTTGAAAACATTTTTAGCGATTTCCAGCCACTTTTTCAGCCACTCTGTTGCCACCAGAGTTGTCAATACTGGAGCAAACCCCCGTTCTTGACAAAGGTACAATTTGCCACAAAGGGAAGGTATTAGGAAACACCAAAAGGTAAACTCATTTCGTGCATTCGAAAAATTACCAAGTGTTTACACCGTATTTTAACAAACCTGTTTAGATTTTATATTGTGCAGTTAGCACACAGTGGAAGGCGTTACACAACCATCTGTAATCGATAACAAGCATCGAAATCACGTCATTTAACGATAATTAAGTAAGCAGGATCATTACCGAACTTGAAATATTTTTCCCACATGGTACTAAGATTGTACTTGTTGGATTTCAATAACTAATAGAGTGCTAAATTGTATTTATTTAAACTACACTGAAAAAAATATATCCTTAACATCTAGAAAATAATTAATGGAACTATAGAATATATTAGACTATGTTCTCCATATAAATACTAACTAGATCATAGAACGAAACACTTCTGAACTCACTTATCCAATTTTTAGATCTCTCATCTATAATCTGGTGCTTATGCCCAGAAAAATATCTATATCTATGGAAATATCTATAAGTTGGCACTTACACTAGCGGGTAGGCTCACAAACGGTCCTTATAGTGCATAAGTGTATCGAACGATAATTTCTTGTTACACAAACTAGTCTTCTGCTATGATCAGCCAGAATACTAAAGACTACAAATTCTTGTCGTCTATACCAGTTGTGTGTATTACCTACACGCATTATTCTATCTACGATCTATTCTTCTAGTTTTGGGGCACAAAAACAGTCATCTATTCGCTCTAGATGAGAGCGGTATTTTTTTTTTCTCCGTGTATTTACGATGGTAATGACCTGTCTCAAGTGCGACATTTAATTAATAAATGCCACGTTGTATTATTTCTTAATTATTTGTCTTTAATGCACTGGTATTTTTACGCATTCAAAAGAAAATCTATCCAATTACATGTTCCAGATAGTTAAAGACGCCTGTTCAAGGCGTTTAATCTGTGGATATGACTGAAGCCTTGTATATAAATTGCGAAAATTCACGAAAAACTAAAAAAAAAAAAGTTCCAGATTTTTAAAACATTTGCAGTATGTGTGTTTTAGCACTATTAAAATAATTTCTTAACCCTTTGAGGCTCACCAATTTTCCAGTGCCGAAAGAAGTGTGACGCCGCACTGTCAGCTGTGTCAAAAATGTCCTTTATCTCTGGTACGCAAAGGACGACTCGATCGACAGCCATATTGCTGGTAGTTAAATCGAACGATGGCAACGGTAGCACTTTTTTGGCATTATGTAGTCTGTCTAGCTTTATGTAGCAGATGCCGGTACTGATACAAGTACTTCTGACATCAATTTTACAAATAATTGGTAATTTTTACGGAAGTTATGTGCTCAATAGTAAAGGATATTTGCGTGACTATGTCCTAATTAAGTATTTTATTGAAATCAAATTTATTCTTCGTGAATCACAGTGAAAACGTAGAGCTGCGTCCTCACGGCAAGGACACCGTGCGTTAAAGGGTTAATAAGTAGTTTTCTTACACTAGATTAAGTTGGAAACCACTCTGTATAACGCTGAAGATATTAGTAGTAGTCAATCTCGGTCAAGTTGAATAGTTATGTCTTTTTCAGATAGAACTTGAACAGAAAAAATTGTATTTGTAACAGTTCAGAAAGCTTACATTTCTCATTTAAATTTAAGACCTTAATATTTAACATTAGCCTCCTATGTGCCTGTATCTGCGATTTACGCTTAGTGGAACTATTATGTTTCTTCAGCTTTTACTGCTTATTGATTCAATTAGTTTTTATTAAAAAATACATTTAGCTTACGAGAGCTATAAACAAATTAAATACTGCGAAGAGGAAATGAGCATTTTCTGTTAATGTTTAAAATAGATAAATTAAACTCCTCTTGTCAAAAACATAAATTTATAGAAGTTTTTTCTTGCTATCATCAGTTTTTACGTGAATTTTTGGTAAGATAATACTAAAAAACACTCTAAATTGTTATAATACATTTTATTGATGACGAAAAAGAATACATTTAAAGATTAAACATATTATTCACTACATGAATATGCAAATGGTCTGTTTTTAAACAAATAAATTCATAAAAACAAAAATGCCTTTATTTCGAAGCTCACTTTTGGAATATAGACCATATATAATAAGTACTTTTTATGCCTGAAAAATATACAAATTTTCTCTCATTCAGAGCAATGGATTAATGAAAAATATGAATAGTGTCTAGCAATTTTGTTGCAGAAGGTAACCTTTTAGCCGTTCCACATGCTGTGTTGAGAACGTTTCCCAGGAAGCACCGCTTGGAGGTAGATTACCGTAGCTTCCCTGTGTTAACCGCCATTTCCATCCTTTGCAGACTTTAGGAGGACTAGCAGCCGCCATTTCCATTCTCTGTAGGCTTGCAGAGGACTAGCGATCACCATTTCCATCCTCTATAGATTTCAGGAGGACTAGCGGGGGGCCTTTTGATGGTATGGCCCCAGATGCTGAAGAGAGAAGTCGAAGAAGAGGCGTTTATATAGACTTGAGGAGGACTAGCAGCCGCCATTTCCATAGTCTGTAGATTTGAGAAGGACTGGCTGCCGCCATTTCCATCTTCTGTAGATTTGAGGAGGATTAGCCGAGGACCTTTCAATGGTATATCCCCAGATGCTGAAGAAGGAAATCGAAGAAGAGGCATTTTTGTAGACTTGAGGAGGACTAACAGCCGCCATTTCCATTCTCTGTAGGTTTGAGAAGGACTAGCTTCCGCAATTTCCATTCTCTGTATATTTGAGAAGGACTAGCCTAGGACCTTTCGATTATATGGCCCCAGATGCTGAAGAGAGACGTGGAAGAACAGGAATCTTTGATGTCATAATTTCGGTTGCTGAAGAAGCAAGTAGAGAATATACATTTTGATGTTAACAATCTCAAACGTTTTAGAGGCAAGCACAGAAGATCCAGCTTTCGATGTTAGAAAAGAAAGAATAAGAGGCTTTATGATGCTACAACCTTCGATAATGAAGAAGGTAGCAAAAGAGGAGGCATTACGACTTTACGGTCTTCGATGGTTGTAAAGAAAGATGAGGAAGCATTATGATGTTACAGCATTCGATGATGGAGAAGAAGAGGAGACATTATGATGCTACGGCATTCGATAATGGAGAAGGTAGCAGAAGATAAGATAGTGAGATGTTACAGCATTAGATGTTCTAGTAGGTATAGAGATGGTACATGATGTTACATCCTTTGATGCTGGAGAAAGCGAAGAGGCATTATGAAGTTACAGCTTTCGATGGTAGAGAAAATAAGGAGTCATTATGATGATATAGCCTGATGGTGAAGAAGAGGCATTAATAATGTCAAAACCTTCGATGATGGACAAGGTAGCAGAAGAGGAGATAGCTTGAAGTTGCATCGTTACAGGTTCGAGCAGGTAGCAGAAGAGGATCCATTATGATGTCACATCCTTCGATGGTGGAAAAGGCTAACAGGAGACATAATGATGTTACAGCTTTCGATAGTGGAGAAAAAGTGGGGGCATAGTGATGAAAAAGCCTTCGATGGTGGTGAAGAAGAAGAGGAGGCATTAATGACATTACAGCCTTCAATGATGGAGAAAGTAGCAGACGTGGAAGCTTTGTGGTGTTGCAACTCAGATAGTGGAGAAGGTAGCAGGAAATTAGATTTAATGGTGTTGCAGTTTTAGATGGTTGAGAAGATAGCAGAAGAGGCGGTTTGTGATGTTACAGTCTTAGATGGTGGAGAAGAGAACGAACTTACAGTCTTGGATATTATAGATGAAAGTCAGAATATGAGGCAGTTTAATGTTGCAGTCTTGTTTGTTGCAGAAACAGGCAAAATTTTCTCTATTGCAGACCCGGATGTTGGCGTACAAGAAAGCAGCAGAGTTAAGTAGGAAGGAACAAAAGGTGCGAGCAAAAGGCAGCTTGTTTCGAATTTCGTTTATTAGAGTTATATCCAAAATATTAAGCTAGTATAAGTGAACCAAGGAAGAAGTCATACGACGGATAATTTTCCATTCTGCAAAATAAAAATAATAATATTCGTTAATCTATAGTTAAAATTACAGTTAGGAAATAAATTTCTTTTTCATTCTGCATATACGTGGTGTATACGGAAAGTGAGTTCCGTTTGAAAAAAAAAATAGCAAAAACAATTTTTTTCAAGCCGCTTTGATTTTTAAATGAAAGATAACTACTATACTTAACTATTACATATAATGGATAAACAGGATAACCATGACACATAACTACTATACTTAACCATTTAACGGGCGGTGTCCTCAGTGTGAGGACTGTACTCTGACTTATCGTCTGTTTTGATTCACGAAGAATACACTTCATTTCAATTAAATACTTAAGGGGATATCTAGATAAACTACCCAATGTCGAAAAAGTGCAGCCGTTGCGCCATCACACGATTTAACTACCCACAAGATGGCGGTCGATCGAATCTCCCAGAGCGTGCCACAAAGAACATTTTTGACACAGCCGTCTGCACTTTTTCATCATTGGGAAATGGTTGCGCTTCATAGGATTAAATTCATACTTACAAATGATTTTCCAAAAGGTAGATTTCCTTGGTAGCAATATTCGAGAGGCGAACCCAGTCACATATCATTTCGACTGACAGTTCGTCTATTTCTTTAAAGCTCGCCATAACTTCCTTGCCAAAGAAGTAGTTTTTGATTTCATCCTTAGCGTCGAGCGGGCCACTTGTAATTTCTTCCCACCGACGGCGCTGCAGTTCCTTCAGACGTGTAAACTTGAAGTTGGCGGAGAGATAGGCGAGGGGGGAAGCCGGTGTACAACTTTTCAAACGACGTTGGATATTTGTTTCAAGTCGAAAGATTTCCATCAAGTGCCTAGGAATAGATAATTAGATTCAATGATAGTTGAAAGCATTTGAGAGGGAAGACGTTGAGAGTGCTAATTTTGGGAGCATAGTATGATAACCAGACTAATTTTAAATTATTCGACCCTTTATAGGTAACTCCGTTCTAAAATTAAAAAAAAAGTGGTAAGTACTCTCCATTATCAAACAGCTACTAATGCAATAGCTTAAACATTTTCAATCAAACGGCGGTGTAGTTAATTTATTACATTATGAAAATGTTTAAATTGCAATCATAATCTTTTATAAATATTTACATTGAGACCCATAGTAATAAAAAAAATTATTTCTTTATTTATTTTTTACATTGGAAAAAATCTACATGAATTCCAAAAGAGCGCTGATACAGTAGCACAAATATAATTCTAAATATTTACAATTAAATCTTACATTACCGGTAATTAAGGCTTTTCGGGATCAATATATGTTTTATTATAAGAATATGTTCACGAAATTATGAATCGAACAGTGTGCCATTATTTTTCCAAGCTCCGTATTTTTGTTCCTTATCAAAACCATCTCAGGTGTGAAGTATTTGGAAATGCTATTTGTTCTAGGGGAGCCGAAAATTACACAATTGTTATACCTCCGACGCTTATTTAAATAAAGAAAACAAATTATCAGGTATTGGAATAATATATTCATTACTAATATTTACACTAAAATTATTATGTATAATTTTAGCGTTTATTTATTTTAAAGAAATGAGTGCCACCTAAAATATTGATTTTTGTGACACAGAGAAACTAGAAAATATTTTTTAAATTCACAGTAATAATTGTAAAACACATCGTCGAGCAACGTACGGTTTGGCTCCTCGTGAATTGCTGAGGCAATGTTCAGTTTTTTTTTTTTTTTTTAGTTTTTAGCTATTAGACACACAATAGAAATGCTAATTTTGTTATTTCTTTATCTGCATGCAATTTTAATTACTCAATCTAAAGCCACGTAAACTCTTAGAAATGATATGGAAGATTGTGCTTCAATAATATTACGATTTTTCGGGCAACCCGCCGTTTTGGGGTTTAAAATAGTTTAAAATTTAAGTAACGAACCCAGAATTTAGCACAGAATTTCTGCAACAATATTAAGCATTAAAGATTACTTATTAAACAATGTTGGTAAAGTATTAACATTTTGAAGCTTGAGCTGGTTTAACCCTTTCCGTCCCAGCGACGTCATTTGTAATTATAAGTGTTTCCCAACGCAAGTAGAATCGAAAGTGTTTTCCGCATTTCTTCCACATTTTAAACACTTTTGTAATTATATTTTCTTTGTACAGGGTGATCACTTTAAAATATACCCGTTGGTTTTCTTATAGATCTTAAATCGGACGGATGTGGCAACCATTCTAACACTGAAATAAAATTGTTCGAACCGTGTTTAGGAGACAACTGCCAACACTGTTGGACTGTTACAGCTTCATTTGTGAGGTAAAACAGAAATGGAGGCGCACGATGTTACTTAATCCTGTTATAATTTTATTTTTGAAAACATAATTTAATTCAATTTTTTTACACTATCATTCCTTGCAGCAAATGTTGAAAATGCTTGCCACCATTTTGAATGCATACATGAAAACCGTTTACTTTTCCAGAGAAGTCCTGCAAACATCGATGAATTAAAACAAACCGTAACTGTAGAAATCTCGTCTATAGCAACAGCATTGTTGAGAAGAGAGTCAGAAAACTTGGTTCGACGTGCTCACGTTTGCATTCAAAATGGTGGCGAACATTTTCAACATTCGCTGTGAGGAATGATAATGTAAAAAAAGTTGAATCAAATTATGTTTTTTTTCAAAAATAAACATATCACAGGATTGCGTAGCATTGGGCGTCTCCATTTCAATTTTACCTCACACATACAATCGTAAGAGTGCCACAGTGATGTAAATTGTCCCCAACACTTAAATAAGGCTCGAAAACTTAATGCTTAAGTTTTAGAATAGTTGCCACTTCCGATAGATTTAACCCTTTGAGGCGCAACCCTTTCCCAATGCTGAAAAAAGGGCAGCCGTTGCCATCTCTCGACTTAACTACCCGCAAGATGGCGGAAGATCGAAACGTTCATCGCGTGCCACAGATCTAGAGACCCTTTTATGACGACAGCTGGCTGTGCCGCACAGCCAGCTGCGTCGAAAAAGGGTGTCTAGATCTGTGGCACGCGACCCTAGTAGCACAACTAGTTCAAAAGACGTTCAAAACACGTGTTTTGAACGTCAAAGAACGTGTTTTGAACTAGTTGTGCTACTAGGGGATGAACGTTTTGATCGTCCACCATCTTGCTGGTAGTTAAGCCGAGCGATGGCAACGGCTGCCCTTTTTTCAGCATTGGGCAATGTATCCAGCTGTTCTCGCATTCTTCCATTTTTCAGCAGATGTCGATGCTGTTAAAAATAATCGTGACAATTTTTTTACGGGAAATGGCGTGCTAAAAAGTAAAGGATTCTCGTGGAGCTATGTCAACGGCAACCAATTTTATAGAAATCCAATCTATTCTTCGTGACTGGCAACAGTCAAAACGCCAGAGTTTGGTGTTCCCAGAGCGGGAACACTGCGCGTCAAAGGGTTAAGGGTAATAAGAAAAACCAACGTGAACTCTTTTAAGCTGATCACCCTGTATATATTACAAGTATATTTCAAATGCAAAAAAAATGCTGAAAACGCTTGTGAATGATATAATTCCAAGCGGCATCACTGATACTAAAAGGATTAGCAGCATTTCTTCCTGTGGACTAAAGATTTTGATATGATTTATGAAGATTTTCTTAAACATTTGGAAGATACACATTTTAATATTTTTTTAGTTATAAACTTTTCTTAATCATAATAAAGGAGCTATTTAAATGTACTAAGAAGTACTATTTAATGCGAAAATATTGGAAAAAGTCTATTTTTAAGTAAAAAGATAGTGTCATGTTGGAAAACATCATTTTAAACATAAAATTTTACAGACTTACCCAGTAAAAAATTTCCAAAGTGTTGTACAAACACATGAATCTACGTTTAATTGGCAAATAAAAATTATTTAATGAAATTTGCTTTTTGTATGTATTTAAAAAAAAAAAGCCAAATGGTCAAAAACCAACTCTAAATCTAAATTATTTCATAAACTTAATTCTGTTTGGCGCTGCTATCTATAGATATACTTTTTTAACTAAAAGGTTTGTTGGTGATACTTGAAAAGACTGCAAAAGTATACCTATAGTCGGTACATTTATAGATTAGAGAGTTAAAGTTAACTCCCCGAGAGATTCTTAGGATTAGGTGCAAGTGTTAAAATTAATTTTATTTTATATTTTTTACCAATTATTTGATGCATCTTTAGTAAAAATGCACAACTTTGCGATTTAAATGAATCAAACTTTCATTTCACACAGGATATTTTTTAATGATATTTAGTAGAATCACTGTTTATCGGTGTAACGCTTCTCAACAGTTATTGAGAAGTGAATACATTAGTTCACTTTCAACAAAATTTTAACTTTAGAATCTGGGACGTTTTACAGCGAGACCAAAATCAATTCGATGAGTATAGCAGCAAGTTAATCCACTTAGATCATTTCACAAGAATTTTTTGGGTTATTTTTGTGTTGTGTTATGGCGAAGCTACGCAAGAGCTATCTGCCATCGTCGGTGGACTTTCTAAAGGGTTCTAACAAGTATGCACGTTACATCGGGAGAAAACCCCCCAGAACTCCAGAACGTTAGATCGACAGCCGCGTGAGAGGCCAGTCCAGAACGCTAAATATTAACACTTCAGTACCAATTTGAGTGTCTTATCCACTCGGTCATGTTAGGGTCTAAGAATTTTTTTGATACAGTTTTCATACAGTTGTTAGAAGTCTCGATTAATAGTTTAATGAACCATTATCCGTAAAAAAATTGATGTTTTACTCACCAACGAATTTTCTTAACACGTATCATCATAGGAGGAGGAGCTACTCCATATTTCTTTTGGCGAGGCCAGCAACATCTGCAAAATATATGCATTGCAAAATATAGTTTTGACGCATTGAAAAAAAAATAGTGCAGCATAAATAAACTAATTTCCAATAATGCACTTCTTTATACTGTGAAATAACCAAAACGTTTCTGAACATTATAAAGTGATGTTGGAATCTGTAGTCAAAAGGTGGTATTCATTTATTTTTTTAATACACTTTACATGTCGGCTGTAGAGAAAAGGCCCTGTCTCAACTTAGGTTGCTATTTTATATACTTAAAAGTGCATTACAATGTAAAACTTAATCATTACAAAAGTAACAAATATTAAGTAAAATTAGCTATCGAAATTGCTTTCCTCAATTGAGGAAGTAATAGTACTATTAAGATCATCCTTAATTATTTATGAGATTTAAAAATACATTTTCTAAAGACGTTTTCTGTTCTCCGAGTTTAGTAAAAATTTAAAGGAAAAAACTTCCTATTACTGCATAATTTCAAAAGAAAAAGGTTTATAAAACTTACATAAACATTAATTTTACTTCGCCATTTTATTTAGAGTGCTTTACTGTGTTGTTGCACAGGGTTAGTACGAATGGTGAACCCGATTTTAAAAAATCATATTTTCGAAACTACTGCGCATATTACAATAAGTAATACATGAATGCAAAGAGAAATATACCAAGTTTTTTTTTACAGTTACAGATGTTCGATGTGTGAACATCTTCTTACACGGCATACGTCTAATCAGTTCATTCCATACATTTTGTAGCATCACTCTATGAATAGTTCGTAATTCCGCACAAATGCATCCTTTAAGTTCTGGTAGTGTTTTTGGTATAGGTATTTCATAAACAATGTCTTTGACGTAACCTCACAAAAAGAAATCACATGGTGTTAGGTCTGGGGATCTTGGTGGCCATCTGATTAAGGGTGAATCTGTTTCCTTAAATTGATGATATCATCGCAGAATGCTCTTGTTGGTTGGTGCTTCTCTTACGTAGCAATTTTTTAATGCACGTTGACCGAAATAATTGAAAAACACGTGCATACTCTAATACGCAAACACCGTTATCAGTCATTGTCTCCATGTTTGGAGTTCAATCACAGCGATCTTGAATGGGCTGCTGTCTTGATCATTGGTGTAAAAAAAAAACTTGGCATATTTTTTTTTACATTCATGTATCACTTATTGTAATATGTGCAGTAGTTTCGAAAGTAATGATTTTTTAAAATCAGGTCCATCATTTGTACTCACCCTAAATGTACAGTTTTTATATTTTAATTATTTCTATCTACACAGCTCAAAACAAACAACCGCAAATGTTGGAAATCACCTTTTAAATAGATTTAATGTTCTCTAAAGCCGAACTAAATTTATTCTTTATACGATACACATGTTTGTTCTCTCAGAAATTAATCCATTTTCGTATAAACCTTAACCCATTTGTGCCTGGATATTTTTGCGACTTTCTTCGATTTTTACTGATAACAGAAATAATAGATAAATTTCTGATGTCAACTTCTTGAACAAGGAATGATTTATTTTAAAATCATTTTGCATAAAAATCGAAATATCAACATCCTACTTATTCATGTTAAAATATTGTGCGGAGTTGAAGCTCAATACTCATGAATAAAGGCTAGGAAAAATAAATAACGTTTTCGACTAATAGCGGAAATGCCGTCCCAAAAAAAGGGACGCTAGGCATAAATGGGTTAAAATTAATCTTCAACTAAAACTATAAAAAGTTCAATACAACCGTTGAAAGAACACTAGAACAGCTTTGCTATCATCCCTATTTCTTTGCTGTTCAGGTTTAAAAAATTAATGACACCATTTTTAAAAATTTATTTATTTTATATACAGAGTGTTTAAAAGTTCACGTTCTGACGATATATGGATATCATTTGGATATCTATTTAACTAAATATCTTAGCAAACTTCGTACGATTTGCATTGAAAATATACATCATGGAGAGCAATTCCTTGTTTGCGTGATATTTTACTATGAAGAACAAAATGAGATAGAACTTTATTCTCGCACAGCTTGAACATGAAAAAAACTAAATGATAAAAACTAAAGAAGAGACTCAATAATTAGCAGTCAATGAAATTTAATATTTTTTTAAAAATCACCGACTTGTTAATAGAAGTACTGTAACTTATATGACACACTGCACTATATTTCTTTCTAAAATATATGGTTGTATTATTTTGTGTTATATATTTAAACATTGATTCGCTTGGCTTTTAGTTGATGTTTCCTTTTTGGTTCACGTGATCTCTATCTTTCCCTTTAAATAGAATTATACTAACAGCAAATTTCTAATTCACGTATTAAGTATAGAAGCAAGCTTTAGTTGCCATAGCAGTAAATAGAATGAACTGAGAAAACGTAAAAAGAAAATTGAAATTTCACATCCCCACGAAAGGTAAGTAATGGCTAGTTTAGTTAATTATAATATTATGTCATTGATGGCTCCAAAAAGGAGGAAAATATCAAAGAAGCCCCAGGATATTTTAACAGAGACTTGTTACACGTCACATTTATTTATTTAATTAAAGTTTGCGAATTAACATGAACAGAAACCTAACATATAGTAAATGACTAATAAAGCTGTTGAAGAAATAACTTACAAAGCTGACGAGAACTTTTTCCACAAACCCATTGAAATTATGCTGTTCAATGGTAAGACAATAAAATTATCCAATAAATCGCTTTTATAAGTAAGCAATCTTAATCAATGTCCTAGTTTAATCACTTCGAGGCTAACAGCTTCAAGTTTCAATAAGGACTGTTGAAAAAAAATTGCGTTTCCTTTGTTGTACTTCTTCAACAATGCATGTTACAACATTGGTGCTTTACCCTTTGTTGAAGAATGGGTTGAATGTATTTAATTGTTATAAATATTATTGTAATTTTTGATGTTATGTAAGTTGAGATACAAGGAGATACATGTGTAAACATCTTAATAAAAGCAGAAACATTTTTATAGCAGTCAGTGTTTGAGTTGAGGGAATGGGGATACCATACAAGCATGTAAGCAGAAATCATTATCAGTTTGTTTTTCTTGTTAAAAAAACTTATTTAGAATCTAAATAAGTAATCTAAGAAGACTTTTATCTAAATTAAGTGTATTGGGGCAAAAAGAAAACAGTTTCTCAAACGATATATCTCAATGCAGAAGTGCCTCACTGAATATCACATAAAAAACTAGGCGCAACTGCTGAAACTATTACACCTTGACGATGTTTTGGACAGCAAACGCTAAACCAAAAACGGCAACCGAAGTTACAATGTGTAATTTGCCATTTTTACAGAGATACATGCTAAAATATATTATAATCTGCGGGAAAAAATTGATTTGTTTGAAATAGACTTTAATCTATCACAAACAAAACATTAAATTTAACCTAACACAAACCAAACCAAACTGTATATACATTACAGTAGACCCCCCCTATAACACGGTAGATACGTTTCGAGTTATAGGAATCCGTGTTGTACGGGGCCTGAGCTAGACTCCACCTGGAGTGCGAACAGCACGGTATAATAGCTGCAAAACTGTTTGGCATTCCTTAGAAACACAATGATGTTGAGTGTTGCCATTCAATGATTGCATTAGTTACAGGATCTAAAGCGTCATAAAATCAGAGCATGTGTCTCATTTTGCCGTACTGTACGAGTCTCTTTTAACTTGTTATACGAAAACGATTGCAAATTTTTCGCCGTGTTCTACGAATCCGTGGTGTATGTATCCGTGTTATAGGGGGTATACTGTACAAAAATGTATAACATGCTGCTTGCCATCAGAAAATGGTTAATATTTCATTCACAAATCTTTCGCATTATCTCACAGAATATAAAAATGTAGTGATGTTTCATTCGCTTTACCATCGTTCCAAAGACGATTGCTCATCAAATGCCTCTCATAGACGGAATTACTTCTTTCAGTCACTTTAAACGCAGTGATTGAAAGAAGTAATTCAGTGAAGCTGTTTTATTCGTTTTGGTCTCTTGGCTCTGATCATTCTCAGATTTCTCAGGTGATCTCTCATCATTTCCTCATCACAAATTTTAAATTCGTTTTATAGATTACGCTTTAAACAAGGTGACTGGAAAAAGTAATTTAGTGATGGTGTTATGCTATCTTTATATTCTGGTACTAGCTGAAGTACCCGTCCTCGACGGGTTAGTGAATGCAAATTTCCAAAAAGCAAGAACTTTCGTCAGCATTGTAGGAGTACACAGAATGGATGTAGTATGTTGCCAAAGTAAAGAAAGCGAAGTTATAATTTTTATGTATTGTTAAAATATTACAGGTTAGAGAGTAACTAAGTAATATCATTTCATTCGCTTTGGTCGTATTTATGTGATGCGCAAACGAATATTGACGCATATTAAAATAATTTTCGCAAAATCTCAAAATCTAATCAACATTTTTGAAAAATTTTGAAGGCTAGAATTTAAGTTGAGTGACAACCTATCCTGTCACCCAATTTCGTTCCATTCCCTGCAGTCTTTATTTCGTGATGCTATAACAAAATTTCAGCATTTTAAAACGATTTTCACAAAATCTCAAAATGTAATCAATACATTTTAAAATTTCAATGCCTATAAATTAAGATTAGCAACTATCTATCCTATCACTAAATTTCGTATCATTCGTATTAGTCGTTATTACGTGATGTTTGAAGAAATATAAGCGTATTTTCAGAGAATTTTCACAAAATCTCAAAATCTAATAAAAATGTTTAAAAAATTGGACACCTATAGTTTATGTTGAGCAACCATCTATCATGTGACCAAATTTCATATCATTCACTTTAGTCATTATTACTTAATGCGGGAACAAAGATTCACTCAGTTTTAAACGATTTTCGCAAAATCTCGAAATCTGATCAATTTTTTTAATTAGATGCTTATAGTTTAAGGTGAGTGACCACCTATCATTTCACCAAATATCATTTTTTCACCTTTGCAGTTATTACGTGATGTGCGAACACAAATTTACGCAGTTTGAAATGATTTTCGCAAAATCTCAAAATCTAGTCAAGATTTTTTTTTAATTCGACGCCTATGTTTTACGTTGAGTGAGCACCTATCATGACACCCAATTTCATATCATTCGCTTCAGTCGTTTTTACGTGATGCTCGAACACAAATTTACGCAGTTTGAAAGGATTTTCGCAAAATCTCAAAATCCAATCAAGATTTTTTTTAAATTCGGCGCCTATGTTTTAAGTTAAGTGACTACCTATCATGACACCCAATTTCATATCATTCGCTTCAGTCGTTTTTACGTGATGCTTGAACACAAATTTACGCAGTTTGAAAGGATTTTCGCAAAATCTCAAAATCCAATCAAGATTTTTTGAAAATTCGACGCCTATGTTCTAAGTTGAGTGACCACCTATCATGACACCCAATTTCATATCATTCGCTTTAGTCGTTTTTACGTGATGCTTGAACACAAATTTACGCAGTTTGAAAGGATTTTCTCAAAATCTCAAAATCCAATCAAGATTTTTTAAAAATTCGACGCCTATGTTTTAAGTTGAGTGACCACCTATCATGACACCCAATTTCATATCATTCGCTTCAGTCGTTTTTACGTGATGCTTGAACACAAATTTACGCAGTTTGAAAGGATTTTCGCAAAATCTGAAAATCCAATCAAGATTTTTTAAAAATTCGACACCTATGTTTTAAGTTGACTGACCACCTATCATGACACCCAATTTCATATCATTCGCTTCTGTCGTTTTTGCGTGATGCTTGAACACAAATTTACGCAGTTTGAAACGATTTTCGCAAAATCTGAAAATCTAATCAAGATTTTTTAAAAATTCGACGCCTATGTTTTAAGTTGAGTGACCACCTATCATGACACCAAATTTCATATCATTCGCTTCAGTCGTTTTTACGTGATGCTTAAACAAAAAAAAGCGTCACGGACAGAATGACAGAATGACAGACAGACAAACTTTTTTTTGAGGGTCGCATCGGATTCCCGGGTGCTTGAAACGGATAGAAATCGCAAAATTTTTGAATTCTAAGAAATGTACAGACAAAAGTCTAATTTTATTTACATAGATATGAATAATTGAAGGGTCCACGGGAAGAACGATGAGAGTCCAATGCAGCTGATTTTCCAAAAATCGAAATGCGCACGGGACTTTCATCATTCTTCTCCATGTAAACTGTATCTTTGGGCTATTTTTTCAGTGTATTCTCTTCGTTCTTTCTCCTTATGGGTTCGGATATTAAGAGTGCCACTTATGAACAACAAAATGCAGTAGAAACCTCAACATTGACGAAAAGTGGACTCCCATCGTTCTTTCCGTGGACCCTTAAATTGTAATCCGAACTAAAAACTTCTTTAAAAAAAGAACTCAGGCCTTTTTGTTGTTGTTGTTATTGAGAATTATCCGCGAGTAACATGTGCCAATCCTCGGTATACAGCATTCAGTGACGGAGTCATTTGCGTGACTGCCGACTGCACATCTTTTCTGCGCATATTCTCCCATTGTTTTCCTATTGCATTCAACCCAGAAAAAAGGATATTAGAAACATCTCTTTTTATTATCCTTAAAAACTTCAAAACATTAAAAATTCCTCGGGGAAATCCAAGTCAAATGTTTGTTTAAACAATTCAATCCATGACAATCATCCAAAAACTTGAATTTCTTATACAGTAAGCACTTATAATTCTTTCAAGAGACCGACATAAAACGACTTATAAATGAAAAGATGTATAACTGAAATATTAATAAGTAACTTGCATTATATTACAATTACTGGCTCGGTCAAGACCACACCGATTGACTCCATGTTGCTGCTCACAAATATTAAGCCGTCGAGGGTTGTGAGAAGAAGGCTATTACTCTATATGAAAAGTTATTACACCTTAATGATACTTTTTGGAAAAACTACCACCTCGAATTTTTAAAACACAAAATAGTTAGTTTTATACAAAAAGTTCAGGACTACAGAATTACTCTTCACCTCCCTCTATCAGTGTATAAGGTCTTGAAACCACTTAATCCACTACTAATACATGAAATAAAGAACAACCTAGAGCTCCAATCTCCATTTCTGAAATACAATTCCGCTCCTGAAGTTCTTCACGTCCGTGCTCTGGAGACTAAGTAATAGATTACCTGAACCTGAATGGTTGCGAGTTTAAACTGATGACTGCTTGTCAAGTGACCAACCTAATGCTGGAGCGGGAGTTTTCAGCAACTTGTTTGCTTTTTGCTTCCCTATTGGAAGTTTCCGTACGGCTTTTGATGCTGAGGTATCTGCTATATGCATAGCCCTGCAGCAGTTGGTTGTTCTCTGTGATAAGTTCCAAAAGGTTGTCATTCTCTCTGACTCCAGAGCTGCCATGGTTGTTCTCTGTGATAAGTTCCAAAAGGTTGTCATTCTCTCTGACTCCAGAGCTGCCATGGTTGTTCTCTGTGAGTGCAGTTGGTTGTTCTCTGTGATAAGTTCCAAAAGGTTGTCA
This sequence comes from Cheiracanthium punctorium, assembly GCA_038373885.1. NCBI lineage: Eukaryota > Metazoa > Arthropoda > Arachnida > Araneae > Cheiracanthiidae > Cheiracanthium > Cheiracanthium punctorium. Next base: position 20,853 of record JAWZYV010000308.1, read on the forward strand.
TATTCTCTCTGACTCCAAAGCTGCCATGATTGTTCTCTGTGAGTGCAGTTGGTTGTTCTCTGTGATAAGTTTCAAAAGGTTGTCATTCTCTCTGACTCCAGAGCTGCCATACAGTCCATATGCTTTACTCAAGACCCATCTCCCCGAAAAGTTTTTGGACTCTCAAATAGCCATTAAAAATCTGGAATTAATGAAAAAGTCCATTGTACTTCAGTCGATCCCTGGACACTGCGGACTCAGTGGTAACGAATAGGCTGATGCACTGGCAAAAAGGGGTGCTGGTGTGTTGCAGCTATTAATTCAGGAATTCCTTTTTGCACGATGAAACGGC
>JAWZYV010000309.1:0-18886 GCA_038373885.1 Cheiracanthium punctorium
TTTTAATTGAAAGGAAAGATATGTAAATTCAAGTTGGTGGAGTTCTGAAAAATAAAGAATAAGAGCTCCGAAGAAATCTCTAATGTAACCTTAACTATCCCCCCCCCCTATCCCTAACACTCTACCATAAAACACTATGGCTCACAGATTGAGCATTGTTACTTTAGTGCTTAGATGCAATAACTGAAACACTGAAGGCGATTTTGATAAGCACTTTCGAAGATAAACACATAAAAACGAAGATATCCTCACGTATTTCACGTCAGATATGTTTCGAACGGCTTAATCAGACTATCGATTAACAACCGCATTGCAACAATGGAAAAGCTGGCAATGTTTACCAATGTTACCCCGATATATTAAATTTCAGTTTAGAATTAATACATAAACTACAGTACCGTTACCATTCCAAGTTAATTTAAAGCCTTCGATAACCGAGATCTATTTACTATTTCAATATGTAAACCGTTTCCACTTAAACTTTTCTCACATTGCGAATAACAGTTTTACTGTTGACTAGTAATGAATTTGGAAGACATCTAGCCAATAAGGGCTTTTTAAGTGTGAATCCTTACTCCGATTCTCTATACAATACTGTACACAACGTACGGTATTTTTACTTTTAACGTAATAAATATCAATTTAAAACAATAAATCTTAATTTAAAACATTTTAGTTCTATCACCAGTTGTAATAAGTATTTAACTACAACGAAGCTTGGCACTCCATTATCCTTCAAAATGTAAACTTTACGAAGTCGTAATTGCATAATGAAGCATCCATTTCGTGACTACAACTAACAAACGAAGTAGTTACTCAGGTGAGAGCGAACTCTGAGTTATAGTATTAGTTTATAGATGTTAAGATTCACAACCTCCGTTCTTTAATACTAGAGACTTATTTCACGATAAATGGGGGGGGGGGGAGTTAAGCAGGTATGATGAGGTATTTAAAAATGGCTAAAATGCGTTTTAATTGAGAGGGAAGAATATGTGAAATCAAGTTTTCTGAAAACTAGAACCTCAGAAGAAATATCTCCCCTAATGTAACCTTAACTACCCCCCCCCCTCTACATGAACAACTCTCTGCGTTAAAAACACTAAAGCTGACAGATTGAGCATAGATACTTTAGTGCTTAGATTCAATAACTGAAAAAAAAACGGAAAGTGATTTAGATAAGCACCTTCTAAGTTAAACACAAAAAGCGAAGATACACTCGCCTATTTCAAGTCAGATGTTTTGAACTGCTTAATCAGACTATCGATTAACAACCGTATTGCACAATGGAAAAGCTGCAAATTTCTATTAATGTTACCCAGATAAATTGCAGTCTAGAATTAATATTGATACACAAGCTGCAGTACCATTCTCATTGCAAGTTATTTTAAAACCTTCGAGAACCGGGATAGATTTACTGTTTCAATATGTAAAACATTTAACATTGCGAATAACTTTATTCTACTAGCGACCAGTAATGTATTTCGTTGACATCTTGCCAATATGGACTTTTCAAGTGTTAATCCTTACTCGTATTCTCTGTATAATACTGGACACAACGTACGGTATTTTTAGATTTAACGTAATAAATATCTCATTCAACGAAACTACATCCTACGTTAAATTTAACTATTAAAACCATACAACTATCCTATACTCCTGCAAAATGTTCCGAATACACAAGTAGAATTTGGATATTTACCATACACCGAAAATTTGAAGACTTACTTGTTCAAAAGAACAACATACCTCTCAGACTAAATACAACAAACGAGTCTAACACGATAGCTTCGCCAGGAAGAAATGAATGTTACTCGCATTTAGTCTCATTTTATTTACTCTTTTTCAAGTGCTGAGATATATATGAACGGTTACCGCATAATAGGAAATATCACAATTGGTTTGGTCGTGTTCTTTAGCCTATAGTTTTGGTGGATTAGGATAAGCCCAAGCTAACCATGACGAGTTCTCACCTGGATGACATAATGATCGCATTCGTAAACGCCAAATGAGTTTCTATCTAAGGTGTTCGTAAAGGAAACTGAGTGCATTTAGTTTTAAAACTGGAGCGTTCGAAAGCAAAACTGAGCGTGTAAAACTGAGTGCAATTAGTTTCAAACTTAGTAAACTGAGCGTGGGTCACGTTCACGTTCATTGAGTTTGTTGAGAAGATTATAAATTCAGCAAAATTAACGCTTCAGCGAATTGTAAACAAACACGCCTCCTAGGCGACGAAACTAAATAAACTGAAGTTGTTCGTAAAGTCAAAAGAAACTGATAACCACTGGCAGCACTAAACACACGCATTCTAGTTTTCTTACTAAAACTCGAGCAACGAGTTTGTCGTTTACGAATGCACCCAAAGGGACACCTTTCATGTCGGAGTACGAAACAATGACCTTATTATTCTTGTTGTATTTGGAACATTTATTTTCGGATTTTTTTCTTTTGCTTAGTTCTAAGAATCCATTTAAACCTCGAAGAATGAAGCGGGGAACAACGAGGCAGCGTTTATTAATGGAGAAAAATTAAACATAGGCCGCATTCGTAAACGCCAAACGAATTGCACTCGTGCAACGAGTGTCTATCTAAGGTGTTCGTAAAGGAAAATGAGCGCATTCAGTTTAAAAACTAGAGCGTTCGTATATAAAACTGAGTGCAATTAGTTTCAAACGAAGTAAACTGAGAGCTGATTAGGTTCTTTGAGTTTGTTGAGAAGATTACTTGCTACACATTGTTTTTGTGTACAAATGGCGCCCGCTGTTATGGAAAAGTATGTTGTTATGAAAAGTATTTTACGTTTGCTGAAGCTGCAAATATTATGTTTTCGTGGCGGGAACCGATGTATGCGTTATAAAGTGCTACGAAGGTACATAATTTTTCAAAGATAATCATTTTCTTGTATTTTTCATTTTAATAAATTCAAAAATGTATGTTTTAGTGTTGAGATTGAAATTGATTTAAACCGTTATTAAGGAAGTTTGAACTTCTCTTGCTAAATACTTTCGAAAAAATGAAGTTAAAATTTCTATATTTTGATCCGTACACTTCAGTTATGGCCACTCTTTCTTTTAAAAATCCTGTTGATTTTATATTGAGTATATACTAAAATCTCTGCTCAGTAAAATTAACGCATTGGCGAATTGTAAACAAAGACGTCTCCTAGGCGACGAAACTAAATGAACTGAAGTTGTTCGTAAAGTCAAAAGAAACTGATAACCACCAACAGCACTAAACATACGCATTTCAGCTTTCTTATGAAAACTCGTGCGACGAGTTTGTCGTTTACGAAGGCACCCATAAACAGCCTCACATAACTGCGTGGGAATCCAACCCACGACCGTAACGCTTAGGCGATTAGTGAAAAGGAGGTCACCCCCTTAACCCTTAATTGAAGGAATTTTAACAAATTTATGCCTAGTGTCCCTTTTTTGGGAAGGCATTTTTGCTATCAATCGAAAATGTTAAATTATTTTTCCTTGCCTTTATTCACTTGTATTGAACCTCAATTCCACAAGACATTTTAACATGAGCAAGTAGAATGCTGACTTTTGACGATTTATGCAGTGATTTCAAAAGAAATCATCTCTTTACAAGAAGCTGACATCAGAAATTTATCTATCATTACTGGTATTAGTAAGTCGAAGAAAGTCGCAAAAATATCTAGTCACAAATGGGTTAAGAATTGTCACTTTTAAAAATTAACGACACAAATTTTATCTTAATGTAGTTTTTTCTACCTTATTTCAAGCATTATATTTTCCATTTGCATTGTCTAGTTATAAAAGAATTAAAGCATATTATACAATTTTTGGGACACCTTGTATTTCTTCCCCTATTTTGATAACACTTTTTGAATACTGATCAAGTTAGACGGCTTCCATCACGATGAGCAGCATCTGAATCTTCGGCAGCTTGCATCACAAAAAAGCTACCTTAATCCAACATTTCAACTAGCATTTCAATTAAACAGAATTCTTTGATTCCATTTGAAGGAAATTGCTCTTGTGGTCATGGTCTGATCGTTCACTAAAACACGTTTAAGAAATCACCATCACAAGGTTGACAATAGTAATATAGACATAAAACGAATGGACTAAATAAGGTATTTCTTGCACAAAAACAGAACAATTTTCGATTTAAACTCACTGATTAATAAATTAAAGCTATTAAACTAAACTTCTGTAGTGCAACATCCCAAATGAGGTCCGAAATTTCAGCTGCCTATCCAAGCCATCGCGGCCATGGGCTCTGGAACATATACTCCGATCGGATGATCTGCCTAATGCAGAGCTTCTAGAGTTTAATTCTATAAGCTACTTTGGCTCTCGTTTTATCGATCCACTCAAGGGATGGTTTTCTCGAGCCCATGGATAGACGAGACTCCATGGAGACAGGTTCCTTTTTCGCCGAAGGGCTTTGGAGTTCTGCCCTTTGGTCCCCAATTTCAAACCAACTCCGGCTAAGTGACCAACCACCACCAGAGGCACCACCATTTAGACATGGAGGACATTAGAATTACAACGGATTTTACCTGCACCAACTCCCATTTGTGCACACTGTCCCACAGCAGCCTAGCCGAGAAATTAATAACCCTTCCAATCACTCGTCAAGCCGGATGCTGCTTCACTTTCACCAACTAAAGATATGGAAGAGTGAAATAAACTAAAACTGTCTCCGAAAATTTTCGATGAGCCGGTTGACAAAAATCGTTATTTATGGAAACCTGTCTCGTGGATTCCTGTTAGAATATTTTTTTATTCTTTGAGACTAAGGCCGCATTCGTAAACGCCAACCGAGTTGAACTCGTGCAATGAGTTTCAATCTAAGGTGTTCGTAAAGGAATTTGAGTGCATTCAGTTTAAAAACTAGAGCGTTCGTATACAAAACTGAATACGATTAGTTTCAAACGAAAGCGGATCAGGTTCGTTCAGTTGTTTAGAAGATACACTTGCTGCACGTTGTTGCTGTTTTCAAATGGCGTCCGTTGTTATGGCAAAGTATGTTGTTTTGGAAAGAATTTTACGTTTGCTAAAGCTGCAAATATTATTTTTTCGAGGAGGAAATTCATGCATACTTTATAAAATGCACGAAGGTACATAATTTTTCAAAGCTAATCATTTTCTTGTATTTTTCATTTTAGTAAATTCAAAAATGCATGTTTTAGTGTTGAGATTGAAGTTGATTTAGGCCGTTATTAGTTTTTCTCTTGCTAAATACTTTTGAAAAAATGAAGCTTAAGTTGAAATTTCTAAATTTTGATCTGTGCACTTCCATTATGGCCACTCTTTCTTTTAAAAATCCTGTTGATTTTATATTGAGTATGTACTAAAAACTCTCTTCAGCAAAATGAACGCATTCGCGAATCGTAAACAAGCACTCTTCCTAGGTGACGGAACTAAATAAACTGAAGTTTTTTGTAAATTCAAAAGAAATTGATAACCAAGCTCTAAATACACGCACAGTTTTCTTCCGAAAACTCGTGCAACGAGTTGGTCGTTTACGAATGCACCCAGTTTCAGTTACACAATTCATGCTCACACTTAGCATAGCAGACGACATCGAAGGGTGCACAAACTCCCGCTGGCCCTCTTTCACGAATAAAATTAGTTCGGTTTCATTTATATTTTGATCGGAAGCATGTTTAACCTATATAAATAAAATTAGACTTTTGTCTGTACATTTCTTGGAATTCAAAAATTTTGCGATTTCTATCCGTTTCAAGCACCCGGGAATCCGATGCAACCCTCAAAGAAAAGTTTGTCTGTCTGTCATTCTGTCATTCTGTCCGTGACGCTTTTTTTGTTTAAGCATCACGTAAAAACGACAGAAGCGAATGATATGATATTGGGTGTCATGATAGGTGGTCACTCAACTTAAAACATAGGCGTCTAATTTTTAAAAAATCTTGATTAGATTTTCAGATTTTGCGAAAATCGTTTCAAACTGCGTAAATTTGTGTTCAAGCATTACTTCTGAAGCGAATGATATGATATTGGGTGTCATGATAGGTGGTCACTCAACTTAAAACATAGGCGTCTAATTTTTAAAAAATCCTGATTGGATTTTGAGATTTTGCAAAAATCCTTTCTATCTGCGTAAATTTGTCTTCAAGCATCACGTAAAAACGACTGAAGCGAATGATATGAAATTGGGTGTCATCATAGGTGCTCACTCAACTTAAAACATAGGCTTCGAATTTAAAAAAAATCTTGATTAGATTTTGAGATTTTCCGAAAATCATTTCAAACTGCCGAAATTTGTGTTCGCACATCACGTAATAACTGCAAAGGTGAAAAAATGATATCTGATGAAATGATAGGTGGCCACTCACCTTAAACTATAAGCATCTAATTAAAAAATATCGATCCAATTTCGAGATTTTGTGAAAATCGTTTAAAACTGAGTGAATCTTTGTTCCCGCATTACGTAATAACGACTAAAGCGAATGATATGAAATTGGGTCAAATGATAGATGGTTGCTCAACATAAACTATAGGTGTCCAATTTTTTAAACATTTTTATTAGATTTTGAGATTTTGTGAAAATTCTCTCAAAATACGTTTCTATTTCCTCAAACATCCCATAATAACGACTAATACGAATGATACGAAATTGAGTGATATGATAGCTAGTTGCTAATCTTAATTTATAGGCGGTGAATTTTTAAAATATTTTGATTACATTTTGAGATTTTGCAAAAATCGTTTTAGAATGCTGAAATTTTGTTCATGCCTCACGAAATAAAGAACTGCAGGGAATGAAACGAATTTGGATGACATGATAGGTTGTCACTCAACTTAAATTCTAGGCTTCAAAGTTTTCAAAATTGTTGGTTAGATTTTGAGATTTTGCAAAAATTATTTCAATATGCGTAAAAATTCGTTTCGCGCATCCCATAATTACGACTAAAGCGAATGAAATGATATTACTTAGTGACTCTCTAACCTGTAATATTTTAACAATACATAAAAAATATAACTTCATTTTCTTTACTTTGGCAACATACTACATCCATTCTATGTACTCCTACAATGCTGACGGAAGTTCTTCCTTTTTGGAAATTTGCATTCACTAACCCGTCAAGGACGGGTACTTCAGCTAGTGGTACATATGGAAGGGTGAGTTTATCGAGATCTCTAGGTATTTTATGGACTTTATCCGAGCTGTTCCTGAAATCTTCTCAACAAACTCAACGAACCTAATCCTAGCTCAGTTTATATCGTTTGAAACTAATCGCACTCAGTTTGTATACGAACGCTCTAGTTTATAAACTGAATGAACTCAGTTTCCTTTACGAACACCTTAGATGGAAGCTCGTTGCACGAATGTAACTCGTTTGACGTTCACGAATGCGGCCACTGATAATGATAGACCGTGATAGAGTATTTTCACCTGACGCCTCTGAAATTTTTTTAGGTCAACTCGGATATTTAGGAATACAAAACCACGTTTTCGGCCAATGGCCATTCTCCACGTGACATAGCTCCACGATAATCCTTTACTCTTTAGCACGTCATTTCCCGTAAAAAAAAAAAAAAAAAATTGTCACGATTCTTTTGAACAGCACTGACATCTGCTGAAAAATGGAAGAATGCGAGAACAGCTGGATAGATTGCCCAATGCTGAAAAAAGGCAGCCGTTGCCATCGCTTGACTTAACGGCTGTGCGGCACAGCCAGATGTGTCAAAAAAAGGGTCTCTAGATCTGTGGCACGCGATGAACGTTTCGATCTTCCGCCATCTTGCTGGTAGTTAAGTCGAGCGATGGCAACGGCTGCCCTTTTTTCAGCATTGGGAAAGGGTTGCGCCTCAAAGGGTTAATAATTCCCTGCTTACTACAAAAGACGCATTCCGTCACAGTATTCCTGAATGTTGGCTTTTCCTAGAAATTCAACTTTTTTTTTTTTCTTTCGCGCTAAAAAAAATGTGCAAAACCTTAAAATGAATGCATATATTGTACATTCACTTTATACAATTTTCTGGAATAAAGAATAGGCACTTTTACGACGGTTTTCTTGAACATAATACGAACGTTAAGGGGTTTGAAAACGGTAATAAATTCAATTGTGCCTGGTGGTAACGGACAGAATTATTTAAAATGAACATCCGACTTCTCGATTTTGCAGCACCATTTGATGTTTTGAGATGATTAAAGATTGTTTTTCTTATTCTTAACATTTTTTCTTTTTTAATTTAATATTGTTACTAATTACTTTCTAAGGTGATCTACTCTTAAGTTTACTGTAACTGAAGATTCATATTCTAAGCGTAAAATAACCAAATGTGCAATTTATCGCATGTAAATCAATTACTTAGATCGCGACTTGTTGTTTTTTAAATTACCATTGGATGACATTACGGTTTGGCGACTTCTCAACATATATTGGAGGTATCACCAAGCTGGGCTCACGTTTGGGGGCTTATTTTTGGAGCCCAAATTGGCAAGATTTCTTCCAAAGTTTGACAAGTTTGGCACAATTTGGCGAAATTCTTGCTCTACTTAACATGAGCTTACAGATTTATTATTATTATTTTTTTTTTTTTTGTAGTTTAGAAATTTTGCTTATTAATTCTTTCTTTCTTTGTCTGCCCTACAGTCTACTGTAGGCCAAGGCCATTACCCCATTAGTCTCCATAGCCCGTTAGTGATTGATCTTTAATAATGGCCTATTAATACAGAATTGTATTTCACAGCGCCACCCAAGAAAAAAATTTCTGGCTACGCCTCCGAGTTTGAGCACGGCTTTTGATTTTTCTCCTAACAATACTATTATGCAATAAAATTATTAGAAATATGTAGAAATTTCTCGTAAATGTAACAAAATTTCGTCACACGAATTTTATACCTATATTAGGGAAGTTTGACTGCATATCTATAAAGCAAATTTTGATCAGAAACTTCCCATTTGGTTCAATATATACATTTAGTCTACATTACCATATTACCTTAATAAGCACCCACTCAGGAAAAGTAATTTCTCAAGTCTGGAATTATGATGATGACACTCTGTGGATTTTTCGAAGAAAGGATTCGGTATTAAACGTTTATTCGTTTACGATCTGAATAAACTGAGTTCACGATATGATATAAAATTCTAGTGAAGCCTTTTAGGATGGGACACGTATCGCAGTATTAATCATGATAAAATCTGAAGCTATAAACAAAATGGACTGGTTGGAATGAAAAAGATTACTAATACTTGAAGATGTGAAATATTCCGTACTCTGTGTAGTCATACTTTGCCTTTCATGTTAAGGGCGCTTTGGTGTGTAATGCTGTTTTTGGAAGTGCAGTGAAACCTCATTACAACAAATACCACTTTCAACAATATTTCAGATTAAAGAATACAGCATTTCTTTTTAAAAAGAATATTGTACAAATTCAGTCATTTTCAAGTTTCTTTTCAACGAACTTTTTAGAGTTACGAATCTGATCTTTGGTGGCTTAAAATCCGTTAAACCGACATGTTACTGTAATTCATTTCACTTGCTTCTAAGATTTTCTAATAAAATTAATATTTGAAAAATTTTGTTGTCTAAATATAGATCTGTTAATACACAAGAGTATTTTTAGCCTCTTACCATCATTGTTTAAAGATGTCTCTTTCGTGTCAGATTTTATGGTAAAAGACTAACATTTTATATAACACTTAATTGATGTATGGAGCACATTTACTAATTGGGAATTTTTTGTAGAAGGTTAGTGAGAAAATCTTAATAAGTTTTGTATTTGTTTAAATTTAATTCCCGGAAACTTTTCAATGATTCCATGGAATTCTTTACCTTTTTTTACGAAGCATTGTACTTTATTATAATGTCTAAGATCAATGAAAGCCGAGGTCATTGGTTTCGTAACATCCTGTGAATCTATGTAATTACTAATTAGCACACGAATTTACTCTGGATTAAGACAGATAATATCCATATCTTTATTTAATCCGTGAATTACACTCCACTGAACTTCAGAGAGAGAAGTAGAGAGTCAGAGAAGATCTGAGAGCTTTTAGTACAATATTGCTCGGAATCCAACCAACAAGTTCCTACTTCACTATGATACACAGCGACAGTACGCTAAACCCTACACGTGTTTGTTTTAGAAGACATCTGGGGTGGGGGAGGATGACCGAACGACCCTGATAGAGTCCCTCACGATGAAATCTATTAGCAGCGAAATTAATTAAGAAGTAATTCAGATACTTTCAGTGTCAGATCCAGAAAAAAAATTCTGGTGGGGGCACAAAATTTTTTCGTATCCTTTTTCGCATATCTTCATTTGAATTTAGAAAATAAATCAGTCTTTTATAGTGCAAACTTGGTTCGTCTGGGGAGGGCACGTGCCCCTATGTCGCATCTCTGCGTTTGGGTGGGCCGATTTTTTTTTTCTTAATCATTTTTATTTGCCAGGAGAGGACAGCTCGCGTCACTGAATGTGTCGCTTAGAGCTACATATACGTCCTACCCGGGAATTTCCCGCCACAGTTTGGAGCCTCATCAGAAGGTGGGGGACTTCTGAATATTGGCACCCCTCGGAAACTGCTAGCGACCGCCGAGAGGACTTTCGGAACCACGGATTTAACGTGCACGTACACCGCATGTACACGTGGTCTTGAGTGGTACTCCGGTATCGAACCCGCAACCTTCCGGTTACTAGTCCAACGCCTTAACCACTGGGCTACCACGGCCCCCTTTTCTTAATCATTATTCTAATAGTGCGAATAAGGTTCTCTCTGGGTTCAATAAAAACGGTGTAAAATATTATTGTGATTGGATAATATCTTCTGCCCCGCCTCGGACTTGAAATTTCGGAATTTGATGAAAATAGACACTTTTTACTTGGCGTAAAAAACGTAGTTTTTTTCCGTATTGTTATTCTAATAGTGCGGGAGATAAGCAAACTGCATTTAATAATGTATTCCTAAATTATTTCTCTAGCAAATAATATCTTCTGCCTTCACATCGCATTCAAATTTTGCAATTCTCGATGAAAAATGCACTTTTTACAGTAATGCCAAATTGGCGCTTTGTGACCGAAGAAAAGAAGGAATAGTTAGTTCAATTCCTTCAAGTGCTGATCGCTGTTGGAATTTAATTACTAGTACTGTTAAGTCACACTGGGCAACTGAGATTACATATATGTATTTAGAGATTTATAGAATATAGAATATTTAATTTGTCAACCTAGTGATTTAAAATATGCTTTTTTATGACTGAGAGAAACATTTTATGCACCATAAAATACCTTAAGATTATACGTGGAATTAAATTCTGATAATGTTGCATAAAAAGATACTTTTAGCCATATTTTTGAATATATCACTATGGATACATAGATAGATATACAAAAGCTTAACGGGTTTAATAAACACTTCCCTTTCACTTTGATACAAAGTATAGTGGAAGATAAAGAAGTACAGCTGGAAGCAAGCCAGAAAAAAAAACCTTCTGGTCAATTCGAATTATTCTTTATCTCGGTGGAGAAAGCCTGAATAAATACAAGCACACAATCCAAAGTAATTGCAAAGAGATATCACGGAAAATCCCGAAAGCAAATAGTCTGTGCCGTCACATGAGAATCGAGTAGGAAGATTCAGGAAGAAAATGTCAAAGAAAATAATGCTGCTCAGGACGAGGAATTTTATTTTTGTGTGAGCCAAGGAGAATGCCTAATGGCATAAAGCAAACACAGACGTTCCACGAGCAGATGCAGAAACAGAAAATGGCGGAAAACGCATTTCCCTGGCCAAGAAAAATGATTTACGGCAGAATAAAATATGAGTATGGCAAAAAAATTATTTTCTTGATATAACTAGCTACAGTAAACTGATGCCTTGTTGAGTCACATCACTTAATTTTTAAATACGATTGAGTTCTATATAAAAACCACGTATGGTTATAAAGAAAGTATACAGGTAAAGTTTTGTAAAATTTTTCATTGTATTGATATTCTAATGTGTTTTGCGGCTCTAAAACAAAAAAAATGACTCATGTGACTAAAGAAACTTTTTTAATTAATTGATGAATTAATTAATTTTACATACTAAAAAATATTCAACTGGAGAAAGATTAATTACAATTGTCTTTGTTACAGTACTTGGATATATTTTCAAAACGAATGTATGAGCAAGTTGATTGCTCGGTTTGCTGTCAAAAATAAAATTCAACATTAGCTCATCTTGGAAAGTTTGTTTCTTTAAAAGGTATTTTTTCTTCTATTTCAGGTCCAGAAAGCAATCTTTATCCGATAAAAGTAATTTGTTCCATGATTGTCGTAACACATTTGTTTCTTGAAAAAATTTAACAAGGTTTCTTGTTATTCTAGGACCTTTTGCCATTTTTGCCGCCTCAGAACTAAGGCAAATGTCTGAGATTTCAAAAATTGAAGGAAATGTATTAAATCACATAATATATATATATATATATGTAATGTATAAAAAGGTAATTTGGGTTTTACTAGTTTGGGTATTGTTCAAGCGGGTACTTTCACTGTAAGTTTTACTTTCCTGTCATACTTGCCACGCGCGCTCTGGAGCTATGTTTTATTTATTTTGTTATTTGCCAGACATCAGGCCGTCGATTCTGAGTTCTTTAGATGTACACGTGTCCTCACGCCCTTGTAGGCCCGGATGCGGGTCATGTTGGTAAATGTGTGTGGTTCGATCAGAGATAAGAGAGAAGAGGAGTTGTGTCTTCGCAGACCACGTGGTGTGCTAAGCGTAAATACTGCCGCACATCGAAAATAGGGGGACTTCTGCCACTGGAACTGCTTAATGAGTCCACGCTGATTCTTGTACCCGTCTCCCCTCCCCTCTTCTCAATCTATACTGTAACTTAAATGTAATGTTCAATAAACCATATTACCTGCCTTAACTCTGAAACTTTACTTGAAATATCTGACGTCTCAAATATATATATATATATAAATTTGATAGTTTTTTTTAGTTCTTTTAAACAATCTTTTATGTAAAAGAAGTCCTGCAATCGTGAATGCAATTTGCCATGTTTTTTTTTTTTTTTTTTTTTCGGAATCTTGTAAAAATTGAAACGCGGATTCTACCAAAGACCAAATATTCGTTACACACACACTTTCCCTCGACCTGTATTTCGTGCCTCCATCTTTTTCCTATTATAGCTTTTCGGCAGGAACCCGAACAATCCTGTAACGGCGATTCCTAGATATTTGTACCATTTATCTAGAATTCTGAAATTTTTTTCATTTGTCGTGACGAAAGATATCGCCAACGTGAATGTTGTCGGCAACAAGTGCATTCAGGACAACATAGGTATAACCATACCTACAGCTGATCCTAGACCGTCGTCCGCCTACGTATAAATTAAAAATTCGTCGCCCTTTTTACAAACCTTGAGCTTAGAACAATTCTTTCCGCCGCCCATACTTGCAGTGCGCTATCTTACCCTCTGCAAGGATCGGCTGACACCATAGCTACAAGTAAGCAGTGTATTCTTGTTCATTACACTTAAAAGCCGTAATCTTTCAGGTCATTACGCTTTGGCAGGGGCTCAGTCAGTCGGATGCTAATTGTGGTGATTTTTTCTAGAATGAAAGAATGTGCAATCAATCAAGCAAAACATTTGCAGAACCTTGCACAAAACCCTCGTCAACAATTCATGGGTTATATTTGAATATAACTCATCTCCATTTGCTCGCGCTCGTAAAACTCAGGATTTAGTCAATTTAATTCTGCAACAACGTCCCATTTCAATAAACGAGTGATTTTACTGTAAAATGTTTTATACTTCTGTAATAGAATTTACATACGTTTTATCCAGGTTATGCTAATATGTAGGATTCCAAGCAGAATTTACTTCTCATTAGGATTAATATTTTCATTCCGTGAAGATTCTAATCTCCGTTTCTCGCTAGACCTTCCAGGGAGACTTATTTAGATTCTAAACTGCATACTAACAGAATTTGAATAAAACTTATAAAAATTCTATGTAAAAAAATCGTAAAATTTTTGCTATAAGAACACGCGCGTATTGAAACGTAACGCTGTGTCAAAATTTCAAATCAATCAATCGACTGTTTTCTAATTTTGATAGCACGAACAAACGGAGGCTGAATTTTTCTAAAATACAGAGAGATCTAATGTTGACGTAACACATGCTTATCTTTTAATATTTCAATCTTAGCATCCCGAGTGATGTAATTTATTTCAAGCAATAAAATATTGCTATTTTAAAATCAGCTTTTGCTTGTTTAATATTTTGCGTCAGAGAAATACAAAAATAAGAACAAGCAAAATGATAACTTTTCACAAAATTTCTGACAAACTGACTGTTATTTATTGCTTTCAGTGGTGCATGACAAACTTCTTTTTTTCTTTTTCTTTCTTCAGCATTATCTATGTTGCATTTTTTTCATTTTAAGTACAAAATTCTACACTTATCTACCCCTGGCATAAACCATATACTGCAATTGGTCTGAATAGGGTAAAAATACTTTATGCTAAGAAAGTTTAACGTTTACTGAATCACGTTGTTGTTGAATTCCCAAGAGACTGCTTTCTTTGTGCTCATGGAACAAACAATTCTTTTTCTATTCTTCCACCACCATTTTTCTTGATTACCGATTCCCATTCTACTAAGACCCGATAGCATTGTATTGATTATTGCTACAAGTGCCTTCACTTTTCTGCTAAACTGAAATATTCAAATGTTTCAGAAAGATTTTTTGCGTGCGACGCTCATAAATATTAATAAAACACACTTAAGAGCCCTTTAAGAATTTGAGAAACTACAGCGAGAAAACACTTTCACTAATTGTTTCAAATCTCTCTTTAAAAAAAAATTTGCTTTAATCAATATATTTTGACAAATGGTACACAGTTAAAATGTTTAAAAATAATTGGGTTGTCGTTACTTTTGAAAATGAAACACACTATAAGATGACATTGTACAATTGATTACTTATTCTTCATGAGTGTTTGCAGCATAAATATAAATAAGTATGAAGACAAAAAGGTCATTTATTGTGGGACTGACTCAAAGTAATGATGATTCCTGCACCTTTTCGAACCTCTTGTAGGTTGAGTGAATGGTTGTAATACGATCGGGTATTGACATTAGGGGTAGAAGAGAGGCTCGTCTGACATTTTCAGCTGTTATGTGTAAATTGTATATTTGCTATCAGATCAGTATGAAACAAGTTCAATTTATTTCAGTGAAGTAGCCAGATCCGTTTATCTTTTTATTAAAAGGGTTAAAAATTAGTAATACAACTGTATGCAGCAGTTGATATAAAATCGATACTCAAATGAGCTAATTTAGAATGTTCGATCCATGAGCAACCAACCTTGTGTACTGCGTTGCGTACCACAGCCAAACCTCACAAGTATTATGTAAATTTTGAAAAAGAAGAAGAAAAAAAAAAGGTTCAGATGATTTATGCATTTCCACTTCCATATATTCGAACAATAAAAGATCAGAATTCCCCTGAAAAAAGTCACTTGCAAGAGTCACTTTAAGTCACCCAACAGTTTTGTTCTTATGACTTCTCTCGAAAAGATAAATCAATACACCAAAAACTTATATATATGCTAATATCTCGTGGAAGATTTAAGAAATATAAGCAATAAGAACCTTAGCTTGGGACTAAGAAATACAAGATCTTTCCAACACGAAACAACCAAATGTTGTATTTCGATCCATTGACAAACAAAGATATCAACTGTTTTTTTCGAATGTTGGTGCGTTTTTAATATTATTTTCAGAATAAATCTAAAACGAAAAACCTTCATACCTAAAATACTTTTGTAGTTGTAGATCAATTTTTGTGTACACGTTGTTTTTCAAAATCTTTTAGAGAGACGATTTCTGATGCTGCTTTATGAGTGAACTATAATATTTTGCTAGTTCAACAGAATATTTTTCATACGCGCTGCTATTTCAAGGACGGAACATGATAACGATTCCCTTTGTGTGTCCATTGTTATTTCGCTGCAAGTAGCTTTGAATGCCCGGCTGCGACCCAGAGTTTGCGCGCAACAATTTGAAAATAAAGCACTATGAAGTATTTTTCTAATCATTGCCTTTAGAGAATTGTTCAGTTTACTCAGGGTGCGAACTGAACATTTTCTCCAGGGGGTGACATTTGAAAGAAAACATTCTCCAGGGGGGGACACTTGAAAAAGAAAAGGAGAGAAGATGCAAATGCTCCTCTCACATGATATTTCTTGACAAATGCAGTCGCCGACACGTGTGGGAACTGACTTATATTCAAACAAAAGGCATAGATTGTTTGTTCTATGGAATCACAGATACACAAGCTACATACAATGTACCTGTATTGGAAGCCACCCTTGAGGGTTTTTAGCTTAGAAAAGTGACGGAAATTTTAAGGCAGTCGCCTTAGAGTATAGTAACAAACGATAACATACAACCTTCATTTTGACTTCTTGACTTCAATCCCAAATCTTCACTCACCAGTTTAACATTTCTTCAGCAGGGGATAAATAGTATCCCTGGCAGGGATCCATTAATATTTCTCTAGCCAGGGATATTACATTTTTCAGCCGGGGACGATCCCCGGCATCCCCCCCGTCAATTCGCACCCTGAGTTTACTCCTGTTAAAGAGCTGCGAGAGCACTCATAAATAAACTGCGACAATGTAAATTATTTTCTTTTAGTGTCATACAGTAAAACGTCTTGTAAAATACTACACTTTAAACAAACACTCAGGACCGTAGCTAGGAGACTAGCCCACGCCAGAGAAGCAGGCAAAAGAGAGGTTTAGAGTAGAGCTGAAGCAAACCGCATGTATTCGGTACTAAGATACGGATAATCACTCAGACTCGAAGTAACGAATTGTTACTTTTCGGTTGATATCGTTACTCGTTACTCGATCCAAAGCTGTTTCGGATCGAGCAGCTTCGAACTTCGAATACAGACTTCCAGGCGAGGCGAACTAGGGGGGGGGGAAACGGGTTCCAGTAATCCAGTACTAATATCTTCTGTTTGTTACTGGATATCGGATCGCGGTTTCAAGGGGGAAAATGACTTTTGAGTGTGCATTTCGGATCGACCAGGTTCGAACTTCGAATACAAGACTGCCGGAGGGAGAAAATGAATTTCGGTATTTGAGTAATAGTATTGTTCCGTTCCGTTACTAGATACCGGAAGTATTATGGATTCTCGCTGTTTGAAGGGGAAAATCAGTTTCGGTATTTGAGTAGTAGTATGTTCTGGTTGCAATTCGTTTGTGCCGAGCCGAATGGTATCGTTTTGATGAGGTTTGGAAGAATCCGTATGTTTCGTTACAGTTATGGAGATGGATATACTATCTGCTGCTCTATTGATATGGGTCGTACAATGGGGGGATAGGATCCGGTGTATAGTGCGGTCTTATGCGCAGTTGAATTTTTTTTTTGCAGGTCGGGAAGGGGGTGTTCTTATAATTGTAGAGGAGCAATACATATAAGAGAAGCATGTTAGTAAGGGGTGCTAATTTCGGGCTTTCTAACATTTTAGTACTAAATAGTGGTGCAATCAGAATTCTTTCTTTCAGGGTGGTTCCGAAGCAGGATTGCGAACTTAACTTTTTTTTTAGCTAGAATTGAAATATGAGTAATAAATAACAAATTATTTAAATACACCTTTAAAAAAAATATTTTTTTTATAAAGTAAACGAATTCACACATTTTTATTATTTGAAATATTATTTGGAACTAAAAAAAATATTTAGCATGGAAACCTAAACACATTTTTTAAGTAATTGTTTAAAAAATATATAAAAAATTGGGAGCTACCCGGGATTTCTATGCCCACTCCTGCGTAAGCCACTGGTATTAAAATAATTCAATAAAGCTCAGTATGTTTCTAAAATGACGGCGTTTCATCTGCCCTATTTTATGGTACATTTTATTCCATGAACTCATGGAATACGCATAGTCCGGTGCAACCATTCTTTCTGTATGAAAGGAGTGATAATTTTTGTTTAAAGAATGCTCTCATATATGCACCCACAGAAGGGGCTAACCCCTTTCATCCCAAAAGTGCAGAAATAGAACTGGAAATATCTTAAAAATAGATAATTCTCACTGAATTAAACAATTTTAATTTAAAATATGGTAATTTTTAATTTACTTCGAAAAATCGTCCAGCAAAAGAAGTTTTTGATATGAAATAAGAACTCGCAAATAATAAAGATATTATGCTTGTAGAGACGCAAAGTAGTTGATATCATACTGAGATCCCCTGCCCTGTGAATTTAATATATATGGCCCAATCCCTGGATCTCAGTATTCGAGAACCCGCTCCCAGAAAAAAAACACGAGTCGCAAGCTTTCCTTTACACTTTTTATGATAAGAGTGAACAGGTTAAACCAGCGTTCAGAATTTAAAAAAGGGGAGGTTGAGAAAAAAAAGAATGGCATATGTCTTTGGAAGATTTCTATGTGTACTCAGTAATTCGGATAATTTAGCATTGTATAAAACCATAAATGTGTATAAAAACAATCTGTAAATCAGAGAAAATAAGCTCTAAATACAACTTTGTACAACTTCGCTAAAAAAAATTCTTTTTGGTTAGGTTTTGTGATGGGTTTATGTATGGGCGGCATATACCCATAACAACACTGTCCCGGATGTGTTGTTATGGGGCACATATAACACCCTATTACCGATTCTATTAGTAGTAACGAAAGTAACGAGTAACGAATACTTAGTAACGAATAGCGAACATCTAAGTAACAAATACATACGGATACTCATTTTGTCGTTACTTTTACAGCACTAGTTTAGAGCCAGTCAAAAACGAGTAAAATTTTTATAAGAAGTACTATTCTAAATTGGCAACACTGCAAATCTTTGAACACATTTTAGAACACTTTTTGGAACACTTATTTTGTCCCCTTTTTGAGAACACTTT
>JAWZYV010000310.1:0-20681 GCA_038373885.1 Cheiracanthium punctorium
TAGAAAATTTTGTTCAGCCTACCTAAGTTATGCTCTTTGGAATCGATAATTTGGCTAAAAATGTTTCCTGTAAAAGAATTTAGTATAAAACAAGGCTGTTACCTTTCAAATATTATCAATCATAATGCTATGCGAAATTTTATTCTAATATTATGAACACGAACAAACGCTCAGGGAGGGGCCACCCTCCCCTGCTCCCAAGAAGAATTTACACAGCTAAGCTTGCAAGTCTGTTACAAAATTTATACAGCTAAGCAAACAAGACTGTTATAAAAGCACACGTTTAACATTTTCAGGCGCAACCCTTTCCCAATGCTGAAAAAGGGCAGCCGTTGCCATCGCTCTTGACTGAATCGCGTCATTGTGACTAAATGTGTGTTTTGTAATAAACACACATAATGGGGACATAATTTGTAATGACAGGGAATCGTTAAAAATGTATTTTTAAACACTAAAAGAGGATTTGTTTAAGCTTACTTCCTAAAATAAGTAAATATTTGTAAAGTTTTCTTTGTGCATAAGTAAGAAAAGTGAGCCGAGATGGCACTATGCATGTCACAAATACACGATTTTGAGTACTGCTGCCGTCTATTTAAAAACAACTATCTCTGAATTCAGTTAAAATAGTCTGGTATTGTCATCTGTTGTGTAAAACGACATATATGTGTAATATCATCACGGGTATGGGGAGGTTGTTGTCATGGCTTGCCCAAGATGGAACGAGACTTCGCCCAAGATGTAAGATGGAACGCCCAAGATGGAACCTCCCAGCACGGATCGTGGTGCTGGACGGGAGCGGCTCTTATACTATCACGTCGGGTTGAGCGCAATGTTCCAGCATCGGGGTCTCGCGGTCGGAGGACCCCCGCTGGAGTCCGCAGGGCTCCGGGTTGAGGCTGTTGTACGGAATGAAACACTCCGGTATTACGAATACATACTTTATTTAGTTTTCAGACAATTTTACATGGCGACTGAAGTCACGAAAGCCCCTATCCGAGCTGCGTTTCAAACTATATAACCTCGAATCACGTGTTCTATAAAGTATCACATGTTCCAAAAGAGAGGCATTTATTGGTTATTAATATGCCCGGGTCTGCTGGCCGTAGGATGTTCATGCAATTAGTGGCGCAAGAAGACCAAGAAAAAGAGAAGATATTTGAACACTATTGCCAGGAAAAATGACGACCGCGAGGAATAGAGGGAGAAAGCTTAGCCCGTGATTTTCAAGGGATATAGGCTTAAGGGGATAAATACTATATAAACTTCGTTTTTTTAATTTTAATATAGAAATTAGCATTTACTTAGAGCATTTTTCTCATAAATTTAGAAATATTAGATTATTGAATATCAATCGAAGAAAAATTTAACATGCAAGTTAGTTTCATTTCATTTCCTGAACACTCGAAATACCATGCTCCGAATAAAAACGTTGCATGTCAAGTTTAATTTATTATAATTCCTTGATAAACATTCGTTTGGCCCTTCTTGGAAAGCTGAAACTCTTAAGATAAGTCGGAAATTTCTTAAATATGAGAAGTAAAGCAGAATGCTACATTATGAATTATCTAATAGAATGTGCGATAGGTTTAATCATTTCAAAAAGTAGTTTATATTTCCCAAAAATAAAAGGAGATATGTTTCAACATTTGCTTTGTGTCTCAGATAAAGATGAAAGCCGTATTTTACAAGATATGAAAATCGAGCTGAGTAAATTAATGGCTTGATGAAGAAAATACATTTGTGGAGGATCATTTTACAGTTTTTTCAAATAACGACACAATAGATTTTTTTTTTATAAAACGAGCTTTTATCATTTCAATTGTCCTCTTAGTTTCTAAAGTAAACTTCCTTTTCTCCATTAAAAAAACATTTAAGTATTGCAGTAATAAGGCATTTACAGATTACTAAGCGTTTGAAATTAGAACAGAACAGATTTCATCATGTATCAAAAATGGACCAATCCTTTCGATCGTATAAAGCACACATAGTATGAATGATGGATAAATTTAAAAGCGTTATCTTTTTTTTTTTATCAAACAAGTACAAAGTTAAAAGTATTTTACTCTTTAAAATGTTTAGAACGAATAAAAATACTCAAAAGGTGCTTTCTCAATTTATTGGAGATTTTTTTTGGGTATCTTCGGCGATATTTTTACTACGTAGACAGATTTCGATTTTTATTTTTTAACTGTAAAGAGGTTACCTTAGGTGTGTCCTATTAGTAAAGATTTGATTATATGATGAATGATAAAGTAACAGATCACTTAAATCCTCATGAGCGGTTATCGATTGCAATTTGGAGTCACTTCTCTCTGATTTTAAAGCATGCTATTTCACCAATTTTTTTTTAAAAGGAAAAGCAGATATATATGAAGAAAAATATTTAAAATGCAAAAAGGTATCATTGTTTAAATGCAACTTGTTTGTAATTAAAAATATATTACAAACTTCTTTATTTGAAATAGTCATTTCTGGTACACCGAATGCGACCTGAATAGATAAATGAATTGGTGAGACAAATAACTGAGACAAAATGAATATTTGGTTATTTAAATACTAGTGGATCGGGTAGAAGATAATGAAACTTTAATTGCATGGTACGATTGTGCCGGCCATCCAATACACAGAAAAATTCTTTTGAAAAAAAATAAAATTTTTGAAACACGTTATATGTGGGTATACTAGAGTCTTGACTTACGCGAGGAATACGCTACAAAAATCCTCGGAGGAAAACGCTCCTAAAACGCCCCAAAAATACGCTCCATGGAGACACATGCACAACTATTTTAGACGCTTATAAACAAAAACATCCCTCTAACTGTTTTGAACTATTCCCTAACTATATATTACCATTTCATTAAAAATTAATAAATACTAAATGCTGGTCTTCTTACTAATGTTGAAGAATCTTGCGTTGTAGGTTAGGAGCAATATACATTCGCGTAAAATAGAAAGTGTTGTAGTGAGAGTTCACTGCGTATGACTTGCAATCGTCCTAAACATTTATATTTTAAATAATCCGTTTTAAGAGTAGAAAAATATTTTATTTCATACGAAATATTAATATTTAAAACTTCTTTCAGTTGCTTGAAAGATTAACAATTAGATCTGTAATTTAGTTATTAGTGTTATTCATTTTTTATACCTTATTCAGAATCCAAATAAAAGTAAATGAATACTTGTAACGACAAACCCAATGACAAAACAAAATACCGTCAGTGTTCTAAATAGGTATTTAATGCAATTTTGCAATTTAACGGAAAAAGAATGTGCAACATAGTCCAGAAAATATTTCTCAGCAAAATACACTTTAAGAACACTGCTAGAGTATGAATATGTTTTTAAAAAAGGATACACGAAAGATTATCGCAGTCAAAAAAAACATTTTTTTTTGGGGGGGGTTCTGTTCTCATGCTTAAATTATGATTCTAGACATTGAAAAACACTTAAATTTTCATTTTTAGCTCTTAAAGTTTGCCTTTGTCTGATTTACATTGATAAGTATATTTTAGTTTATTTCATAAACGAAAGATGGCAGCCCTTTGATTAACCCGAAAGTAAACTGTATTATTATTTTTTAACTCTGTAGTATTATTTGTAGCATCATTTGTAATATTGTTTGTAATATTGTTTGTATTATTATTTCCTCATACGACATAAAAGAAATACGAAAAATATTCACTTTTAGACATTAATTTCTTGTTATTTTACATTTATATGTTATTGTTTATCACAAATCTTATCAATAAAAATGAAATTCTGTTTGTTTGTTTGTGGATTTGATTTGTATACAAATCCACAAAAAATGGACCAATCAGCATGAAACTTTGCACAAATATGTAAAATAATATAGAATAAATCATAGTCCACTTTAAAACTCACAGTCCACTTGAGTTCACAGTTCACCCCAAAAGTGTGAAATAAGGATCGTGGTTGCCATGTGTGGCGATTTTGCCGAATAAAATGTTTTAAATTCTCAAAGTAAAAATAAAAGAATAATAATGATTTTTTTTGTTAGTTTATATTTGTAAGATTATTATTTTTTTTTATTATAATATCGTGTGCACGGAAAATCGGAGCAGGAATGAAATGTTTTATACGCAAAACAATAAGAATTGAAGATTTCCGAGGCTAATACGTAAAATTTTTTAGTTTGGCGAAAAAATAAAATGGCTCAAATGCCGATTTTGAGAAAGTGAGTTCTAGCGGTTTGCACAGTTTTCGGCTTGGCGCAATTTATTGAGAGCTTAAGGAAATAGATTTTTAAAAACAAGTGCAAAGGTTTTATTAGAATACAGCGTTAAAATTTAATGATCCGTGAAGAAATAAGGCAGTTATTAAGGGATTTCAAGCGATCTATCTTCAGAATTCTCGCCAATTGTGTACATTGATTTAAGTTGGGGAAATTCCGCCAAATTTTCGAAAATTGAAATCTTCTCATTTAGTAATCGGAGTAACAATGAATAGAACACGTTATATTTGATAATTTAAAAAAATTCGGCTGTATTAAGGGATTCCACTTTTCAAATAAATGCGTGCTTTACTTTTTGGCGGTCGAACCATATCCCATACTGATTGCTGCTAAGTCACTGCTTCGAATGATTTCCTGAAAAAACGCTTGCAAAATGGCGTATGTTGGCACTTTGGCGAGGCTTAGATTTGAAACTGGATTTTATTTGAGACTGGGATATATAATGACACTGGTTATAGATAAAAATGAATGTTGGTATGTGTGTATGAGGTTGAAAAACTCCAGCACCGTTGAGCACCGCTGCACCATGAAATTTGGTTCACCTAAGTGTTTTATCATTGAGAAGCTTTTTATGCAATCCGTTTTCCTCTAACTTGACACTAGGTGATGCAGCAGAACGTCGAATTCTATTCCGTTTAGCCGTTTCCTATGCGAAAATCGTCCAACCGATTTCGATGAAATTTGGAACACGCGGATATTAGAACACGGAGAATATTTTTCAGTATCCATTTTGCTGGAACTTGCCACTAAATGGCGCTGCAACGCATCAACTTCTATACCGTTCGACCGACCGGCATAAAATTTCTTATACTTACACATTTCAGCACGAAGAATATATTCTAACTGTGTTCCTTTTGATGTTACTCACCACTAGATGGCACTGCAATGCATTATTATTTTAACTCGCCACTAGATGACGCTGCAGCAAGCCAAACTCTTGACCATTCAAACGGTCGCTATGAAAATCAGTATACATAGCTATTTGAACAATGAGAATATTTTGGCGTTATCCATTTTGCTATAACTCGCCACTTGACGGCGCTGTAGCAAATCATTACTTTAATTAACCACTAGATCGCGCTGCAGTGTATCATTTCTTGACTGTGCAACTGATCGCTATGAAAATAGGTATACATAGATATTCGAACACGGGGAAGAGTTTCGCGTTAGATGTCGTGTCAACACATGAACTTCAGGGCTGTCCAGCCGATCGTCCTGAAATTTCGTATTCATCGATATCTGAATGCGAAGGATATTTTCGCCGTTTCCGTTTTGCTAAAACTCGCCACTAGATTGCGCTACGCCGCATGGCCTTCTGTACCGTACAAACGATTGCCTTGAAATTCGGTATGCATGGTTATTGAACACAATACAATGAGATATCCATTTTTCTATATCTCTTTATTACAATATATAGTAATCACCACAAATCGTAATATCAAAAAGTCCATTCATTCCCGTGCGAAGAACGGGTACTTCAGCTAGTGTTGAATAAAAAAGACTTATATCCATCAAAAACTTTTCTGATCATAATTTAGAGTGGAATTATAAAAAATATATAAAAATCG
Organism: Cheiracanthium punctorium; assembly: GCA_038373885.1. NCBI lineage: Eukaryota > Metazoa > Arthropoda > Arachnida > Araneae > Cheiracanthiidae > Cheiracanthium > Cheiracanthium punctorium. Next base: position 5,821 of record JAWZYV010000310.1, read on the forward strand.
GTAAAATCAGTGATTTTTGCCAATAAATTGAAAAATTGCTTTAATTTCTACGAAAGCAAAATTTTATATATTAAAAAAAAATATTTTCCTTAGTATTGGCGTAGGAGAAACTAAAATTTAACATGTAGAAGACCCAAAAATCGTGTTGGCCAGTGTTACTTGTGCTGATTTTAGTAAAACCAAAATGCTGTTACAAGAAATTTTACTCATTGCTAAAAATTAGCACTTGCTTTAAGGCTAAAATATTTATAATAATAGAAATAAACGCTAAAAACGCCTCATATGTGTAGTTAATTTTAATAATTATTTCGAGATAATCGTTTTGATTAAGCGTTGTTTATGCAGAAGCATAATGGTTAGCATAAGGTTATTTATTATGTTTCGTACGAGGAACATTTATTGAAGCTAGTATTACGAGTTCACGCTATAAAATTAATGATAATATATCGCGGTAAATTAGTTTAATCTTTAATATGAACGTTTACATACATAAGAATAGTTTAATAATAATTATCAATATATCTTAACTGTGTACTGAAATTCGGAACGCCATGACAGTTGGTTTTTAGGATTCTAAATTATGATGCAAGTTTCTTAATATGTTCATTCGCAGAAGGAAAATACATATCTTAGTTTTGCTAAAATATATTATGATGCAATTATGATGCAAGTTATGCAATTATGATGCAATTATGATGCAAGTGATGATTATGATGCAAGTTTATTAATATGTTCATTCGCAGAAGGAAAATACATATCTTAGTTTTGCTAAAATATATAGTTGCATGTCTCCTTTAATGTTTTTTTTTTTCAAATTTAGAAATAAATAGTCACGAGTCTATTGCTTGGAGGAAAAGGGTAGGTTAGTGTAGTTATGACTAACGGAATAAAAAAAAATCAATGATAAAGTTCTACCAAATACAAAGAATAAAATATAAAATGCATTTTCGAGATAAATGTGGGTATCATTAATTTCATGTTTAAGACACTAACAGGTACAACAGTTCTAAAAATATCAGAAGTATTGCACCACTTTTGAATGTAAATTACAAATGAAATTTATCATTCAAATCAGTTATTTTTATGGTATCCTCAAAATTCATCTAACATAAGTTTTACGCTAATTTAGTTATTGTAACTCAAAAAAGCTCGTGGGGAATTTTTTAACAAGGCTGAAACTTTTCCCTATAAAATAAGTAAAGTATTTCTTGAAATGATAAGTCAAAATTTTACAGCAAGAATCAACCAATGGAGTAAGCTGTGGGTTTAATCATTTCAGAAAGAAGTTTTCCTTTCCTTAAATAAAAAAAAGTCTATTTCAATATTTGTTTAGATATAAATATAGGAATTAATATTTTACAAGAAACGGAAAATGTGCAGACATAAAGAAATTAAAAGTTTGATTGAGGAGATAATTTTACGATTAAGGAAATAACGATATAGGGTTATCAAAACTTTTAACAGATTATTGTATAACTTTTTTTAACACTTAATCGCACAAATCTGGAAAAGGAAAAATATTAGTAAAAAGTGGTCCACTGTATAGTACGTAAATACCGTAGAAGTTTGAACATTTTACTTGTTTACATTATATTAAAATCCCTTTCAGTACATAAACTACGAGTTGAACGAACCATTTGTTGACAAATAACGGATACAAAATAACTATTTCGTTCTATTATCCTTCCCTTCCTCCCACGAAATAAACATTAATTTAAATTTCAAATGCACTGTACGCTGTTGAAGACAACAAATACACAGACAAAAGTGCTTTTGAAAAATTAAATTTGAATGAACATTTAGTCTTAACATAACGTAAAATGTATAGTGTTTATACGAAATTTTAGCTTAAATAAGATTTACAGAAGCAGCATATTTGTTTCATTTTATGTGAAGTATTGCGGTTTAAATTACTGCGAATTGCTTGAAGAAGTGCATTACATTATCAGTGTTAATCAAGTTTCTCTTGTTTCGGAGAAAAAAATTTGCGAATGCACATAGACATATCAACAGAACAAAAGACAAAAAAATGTGGTTTAAATACAGTTCATTAATATAAAAATTAAGGTACAAAATTTGAACAGGTGAAAATGATGTACTACCAAAAGAAACGTTCGACAAATATTTCATGGGCATTAGAAAGTCCGTATAAAATATTACTAATTTGTTTGTAGGGTAAAATTTCTCCGTAAAGGTCTTATGTAAATAAATATAGTTTAAAAAAACTAAAGAATATGCTTTCGTGATAAATTGAACTAACTAAAAAGTTCTACTAGTATTGAACTTACTACTAGTACCTAATTCTTAATAAAGAAATAAATTAATGAACGAAAAATATGGGGTGCTGCTTTGTGCTATATTTTTTGCATCATTTTTGTACTAATCGTACCGATGGAATATTCTCAAGAACTGATCTATGGAGCACCCCACGCTTTTTTCGCAGTACTATTTTTCACTCATTAATTTATTTCTATATTCAGAATTATTTTTCACTTTTTAGTTAGTTAAATTTATCACTAAAGCGTGTTTTTTAGTTTTTTAAAACTATATTTTTCACTTTTTAGTTCTATTTGCTATAAAATCGTGTTTTTTAGTTTTTTTAAACTGTATTTATTTAAAATTTATATTTTTTAAATTTTCGATATATCTCTTAAGACACTAAGGGACACTAAGTTGGAAAGTACAAACTGTGAGATAATTTATTTTCACTGTGCTGTACACCAAAGTATTAATAAACCTGCTGTTAAATGCTACCTTCCTCACTAAAAAAGAAAAATAGGTCTCTAATCAACAAACAAGTTTCTTAACGACTACAACAAACACAAACATCTATGTAACAATATTGAGGTAAAATTTTTAGATTTGCCATCTGGATTTCTAAAACGTAACTACCCAAACATACCACTAAATACAGTTACCAATAGGGAGAGATGTTCTACCCCATTGTGCTGAGCCGAGTGCCGAAATCGTATGCATGCGTAGACCGCGCGCTTGCTCCATCTCTCTCGCTCTTAGGCAAAGGATCTTTAAGAAAATTACTAATCCTGACGATCCTAATCAGGATAAAGGGATAAACTTATCAAATTATTGTATTGTCATCGGTCCTTGATAAGTCTACTAAGTTTAAATTAAATCTGACCGTTTAAAGTCGGTCAAAATCGAGTTCAAAAGGAGTCGGTTACATACATACAAACATACATAGAGGTGAAACTAATAAAAGCGTGTTAAAAAAAAAAAAAAGAATTAAATTCCAGGGTTACTTGTTTTTCGTGGAGAGATTTACTCGGGAACCAGACTTTATGCAAATACGTGACGTATGCTTAAAAAAGGAGGGGAGGGAGGAGCGAATGGGGAAAGATTCAGGAATGATAATCAGTTGATTTAAATTTCCAGGCTCGAATTATTTTAGAAAATATTAACAAAGAACTGAAAAAGTATCATAGTTGGTATGATTGGCGATTTTCGGCCACATAAAAAAAAAAAAATCTCAATTTCTGATTTTGAGCAACAGGCAGAAATGCCATTCGTAAAAATAAAGGAATACTGTTGAATCGTCAATTTAATCAAAACATCGTCAGCAAGCGTGAAGAGAGTAGCAATTATCTTTTTGACGAAAAAGATTGAAATTTTATTACAACAAAATGTCGCTAATTTTACAGTTCTGAAAAAAAAAGATTCAAGTGGCTGGTTTGCAAAGTTTAGCGACTTTGAGTAGATAAAGTGTTGAATTTGTTTTAAGGCGGTAAAGCATCGATAAGTAATCCTGGGTTAACAAATCCGACGTGTAGTTTCAACTGAAGTTACTACCTGAACATTTTTCTTTAAAAACGAAAAAGAAAAAAAAATTCTTAAAATCTTTAACGCATTATCACATTGCTGAATAAAATTCTACTTTCTATAAGGCATAACTCAGGGATAGAAGTTATAGTATTTAGAAAGTAGTCCAAAAGGACCAGTGACTCCATGACTTCCCTGGTCTGTAACATTTTTAACTGGTTCGTATACATAATTCAAAAGAATGAAAAGCAAAAGAAATTATATGAAAAATATGCATTGATTTCCATTAAGAGCTGAATTAACGAAATATAGATACCTATTATAAAAATATTAAATAGATCAAATTATAAGACATGTGTTGATAAAATTACATCACACATATTTTGAAACTCATGCGGGAAATTTGCAAGAGCAAAGTATAAATAAAGCTTTTCTGGTCCGACTTACCAGCAAATATTCTACTAGTCGGCTATATATGGTAGTTATCTCAGACCAACTGACCACCGTTAAATTAGAGCACTGGTAATAAGCGTTAAAACAGCAGCGTATGAGCTGATTTGTTCCCTTTAATTAATTGTGGAGCTTTTGTCTTGTAATGTCTCAAATACCTCATTGATTAATGGTTATTTATTCATAAATAAGTTATTATTAAATTTTATGCGAGTATAATTTATGAGAGTTTGTCCTACAATGCTAAGTTAAAAAAACTAAGGATGAAAGCTGGGCTAAATTAGTTCTAATATTCAATATGTGCATTAACATACATGTCTAAGAATAGTTTAATAAATATCTTTAGCTCTTAAATGCCATCGGAAATTTTACTGCAATATATTAATGGTATTCCTTTCTTCCAAATTCAATACATAAACATGCTTCAATTTCATTCATTTCTATCAAAAAGTGAGCTAAAATTGCAAAATGCATATCACATACGTATTTTAGTAGTGCAACCATCTATTTAAAAGTAAACTGTACTCTGTGGTTAATATTTTCAATGAATACTACTGAATTCTTTTTCAATCTTAAAGTGTTGAATTACTTTTAAGGCGGTTAAGCATCGATGAGTAATCCCAGGTTAATAAATCCCACGTATGGTTTCAACAGAAGAGACTACCTGAACATTTTTCAAAAACAAACTGAACTTCCTGAACAAAAAAATAAATTTTTCTTAAAATATTTAACGCATACCCACATTGTTGAATAAAATTCTACTTCCTATAAGTCATAATTCAGGGATAGAAGTTATAGTATTTAGAAAGTAGTCCAAAGGACCAGTGACTCCATGACTTTCCTGGTCTGTAACATTTTTAACTGGTTCGTTTACATAATTAAAAAAAATGCAAAACAAAAGAAATTACATAAAAAATATGCATTGATTTCCATTAAGAGCTCAATTAAAGATATATAAACACCTATTATAAAAATATTAAATAGATCAAACTATATAACATGTGTTCGTAAAATTAGATCACACATATTTTGAGACTTAATTCGGAACATTTGCAAGAGAAAAATATAAATAAAACGTTACTGGTCCAACGTACCAACAAATATTCTACTAGTCGGTTATGCATATTAGTGGTTTCGGACCCATCGACTACCATTAAATTCGAGCCCTGGTAATAAGCGTTAAAACAACAGCGCATGTGCAGATTAATTCCATTTAAATAATTCTGGAAGTTTTCTCTTGTAATGTCTCAAATACCTCGTTGATTAATGGTTATTTATTCATAAACATCATGATATTTATTTAATTTTATGCAAGTATGATTTATGAGAGTTGGTCCTACAATGTTACGTTATAAAACTAAAGATAAAAGATGCGATAAATTAGTTTTAATATTGAAGATGTGTGTTAATATACATGTCTAAGAATAGTTTAATAATAATCATCTTTAGCTCTTAAATGTCTTCGGAAATTTTATCACAATCTATTAATGATATTCCAGTCTTCCAAATTCAGGACGTAAACATGCTTCAACTTCTTGTTTTCATTTCTATAAGTTTTATATTTGATAGTTTTGCCATTAAAACATTATTATAAGTTTTCTTAAATGTGATAATTTATAAACTTTAGAGTTAAATATTCGTTAATTATTTTTAGGGGAATAATTCAATGGAAAAATAATTTTATATGCAGTATTAGCATCAAGTTATTCGTGTTCCTAAAAGCACTAAAAATAATTTTGAGCCTGACAAATGAAATTACTTTCAGCAGATATTGTATTTAGAGTAATAAAAGCTGCGAACTTATAAATTTTTTTTTTCTAATTTTAGGTTTTGAAAACTTTCTTAATGATTCACAATCAAGACCTGTTATGCAACAAACCAGGAGAAATCCCAAAAGGTCCCATGACTTAATCGTATTAGAATAAAAAGAAAGAAAATGTATATGCAATTGTTTTGTGAGGGTGCGAGTTTCCTTTTTTCAAAGGATGAGAGAAATGTTCAACTTCAGATAGTGATTTTTCTATTTTATCAATATATGTTTAAAGAAATTGAATGAGACATTTCCTTTTAATATAAATTTAATCAGAATTAATAATTAGACGAAATTAAGCATTTAATTCAGACAAAATGTTTTTTCCCCAATAAAATAGCATACTTTAACTACATTTCACCTGAAATTAATATTTTACAGGATAAACATTCTGTAGAAGAATAAAATTAACCTAAAACTAACTATCGTTTACCGTTGTTATAAAGCATGATGTTAAAAGCGTTGTTATAAAGCATGAGCTTAATATTTAAAGCGCTGGACAATACGCATATAGATTAATGCACATTAAAATATTTTCGAAGTTAACTTCTATAACAAAGTTGCAAGCCTTCGCTGATAAGCTGTTTGGGTAAGAGGTTTCTCTAGGGTTATCACTTTCATAGGTTCCTTGATGGAACCAATTTAAAAAAAAGAAAGAAACCAGCACATAAGGGGAAAAGTACGCATAAAAGAGACTGCGTTTGTAAGAGAGATACCTCGATTTAGTTAGATTATCGTTCAGTTAATACTAGAACCGCTGTGTTTCAGATATACCTAAAACCGCGGGCTGAGTGAAATTGACCCAACTTTCAGAATTCACGTTGCAACGCAACAATAATGTTATATTTTCAACGGTAATGATATTAGTGCAATCTTAACATTCTTATTAAGTTTAATATTACATTAAAAGTACAAAAATAGTGTTGCTATAATTCTTATTAGAACTGCGTCGCTTGCGATAGGTGTAGACACTAAACATTTCTTAATGCTAATATTTCTTTTATTATCACACATTTTTGACACGAGCACGATTAATTATATTGAGAGTGTAATACAAATTCACTGGTGGCAACGTTTAAGCGATGGTATTTAAGAATAAGAAATTATTAGAATAAGAAAAGTACGTAGTGTGTTGCATAAAATACAAGTTACGGTATATGTATGAATTAGTTCAAGTTAACGCTGTACGTTATGCTAGAAATAAATGTTTTGTTTTGTCTTTAATACGTTTACCTTAGTGTGTTGAGCTAACAATTCAGAAGCGGGATAAACTAATTCAGATTTTACGATAAGATAAGTACGAGAAGATAAGTTACGATAAGAAAATAGTATAAGTTGTATTTTTTTTTTCAAGTGTACGTTTAAATACGAATTCGTTTTTGAATTAATTAAGAAATTGAACATGTCTCTGTTTGGAAAAGCAAAGAAGTGTGACTTAAAAGTATTAGCCGAAGAGTTAGGTGAACAAGTTAATGACGATCTCAAAATGAGTGATCTGAAAAAAAATGATTTTGGCAAGTAAAGAGTATGACGAAAACTGCGCCAAGGAATGGTTAGCTACGATAATTAATGAGCGAAAAGATAGAGAAGAACTGGCTGAAAGAAAGCGCCAAGAAGAAATGACAGAAAAATTACGGCGAGAGGAAATGGAAGAACGTAAACGTAAGGATGAGATGGAATTTGAACTCCAAAAATTACGTATCGAAATGGAAGGTAGAGCTGCAATTCCTGTCGCCAATCAAAATGGTACTAGTGTACAAGTGAAACCAAAATTGGAACTCCACCACTTGATGCAAAAATTTAATCCAGATGAAAGTGATATAGGCTTGTATTTAACAATGTTTGAACGCTTAGCCAAACAAGCAGATGCGCTTGAAAATACGTGGGTGAGTCATCTACTAGGATTGCTACCATATGATGTTGCCCAATTAATCGCCAGAGAATCAGATGAAATAGCAAGTGATTATAAAGAAGTTAAAAAGATATTGCTGCAACGATACAAGTTAACGCCAGAAAAGTTTCGCCAAAAATTTTTCACACATAGCAAGAATAGTGGATGCACGTGGAAAAACTTTGCATATGAGTTAAAAAGTTACTTTAATGAATGGATAAGCGGTGTTAAAGTTGATACCTTTGAGAAATTAAGTGATTTAATTATTGCAGATCAGATAAAACGCAAAGTAACACAAGAAATTAGAGATTATTTTATTGATGACTGGCCGAAATTAATATCGCCCGATCATTTAGTCGAAAAACTGGACGATTATGAAACTGTGAGATCAACTTTCAAGAACAAGCAACCACGTAAAGAAGGGCATTTCGAGAAAAAGAGTCATTTCAAAGATGATTATGTTGTTTCGACCAACGAAATTAAAAGGTTATACAGTGCAACTCATAATGAGAAAGGAGAGCCAAAATGCTTTAACTGCAATTTTTACGGACATATTTCTAAGGACTGCCCACAACCGAAAGTCGTCATAATCTGTCGTAGATGTGGAAAAACTGGACATAAAGCAAAGAGCTGTACGGCTAAGACTGAAAATAATAATTCAAACGAAAAAAGCTTGTCCGTTACTCAGGTTGGAGGACGTCCAGATCAGTGTGCAAAATATTTAAAGGAAGCAAAAATAAATGACTGTGGAAAAGTTGAGGCTCTTGTAGATACAGGGAGTTCTTGTTGTCTGTTAAGGATTTCAGTCGCTCAAAAACTCGGATTGAGACCCAAACCTACTGTTAATGAACTATATGGTTTTGGAAACCAAATCACTCCTGCAGTAACTTCCATGGGAAAGATTGAAGCCGATAGTGAAGTTGATAACGTAAAAGGTCAAAATATAAATATATACATTGTTCCTGATGACGCACAACCAGTTGATCTTTTAATTGGACGGTCATGGCTTGATCTTCCATACATCGCCTATGCTAGAATTGGAAATACATTTCATATCGCGTATCATGAAGATGAGCCTTTTAGAAATTTATTAATTGATGAAAAAGTAAATCGCATTTCTCTCAGAACTCTTGAAACAACTACATTAGAGAAAAATACAATCAATCTTGTCAGTTCTCAGACCGATTTTATTGACAATGGACTAATTTTATTGGAAAACTCTGAAGTCGGTTATCTACTGGAAGTTAAAGATGGAAAAACGTATATACCTGTGATGAATACGGGAGATGAAAATGTCATGCTTCTTAAGGACCAGTGTGTTGGTAGAGCAAGCATGGTCGAGGATTTAAATGCTAAAGGTAGCGAAGAAGTTTCAAACGATCCACCTAATTTACGAGATATAAAAGAAAAGACCCCCATAACTTTGAATGAAATCAAGATTGACCAAACTATTGAAAGTGAGAAGAAGCAAGAACTGCTTAATTTGTTGAATGACTATAGAGACTGTTTCGCACTGAATATTTCTGAGCTAGGATGCACAACAATAACAGAGATGGATATTAAGGAAATTCACGGATCAAAACCCATATGTATGAAGCCATATAAAACGAACGCCTCTCAAAGAGCTGCTATAAAAGAAATTGTGAAAGAGTGGAAGGAAAATGGAATTGTGTCGGAAACAAGATCTCCGTATGCAAGTCCTGTCATATTGGTAAAGAAGAAGACTGGCGAAAACAGATTGGTTGTTGATTATAGACGCCTTAATAATCAGACTGTAAAAGATAAATTCCCTTTACCTAAGATAGACGATTTGTTGGAGCAGTTACATGAATGTAGCTATTTTACTACACTGGACTTGGCACATGGATACTTACAAATACCTTTAACCGAAAAAGCAAAACTGAAAACAGCTTTTATAACACCAGATGAAACAGGAAAGTTTGAAAGAATGATTTTTGGGTTAACAAATGCTCCGGCGGAATTTCAGCGTTTGATGTATCACGCATTAGGGCCATTATACAACAGGGGTGTATTATGCTATCTGGATGATATACTTATTCCAGCAAAAACTTGGAACGCTATGATCGATAAATTAACCGACGTATTTGAAGCACTGCGTTCCGCAAATTTAACTTTGAAATTACCTAAATGTGAATTTGGAAGAAAAGAGGTAGAATACGTAGGATTTGTTATCAATGAACGCGGGATCAAGCCTGGGTTCAGGAAAGTGGAAGCTATATCGAAGTTTCCTCAACCTAAAAACATACATGATGTACGAAGATTTCTTGGCTTGACATCTTTCTTTAGACGATTTATTCCGAATTATGCTACGAAGGCGAAGTTTCTGACTCAACTTACCAAGAAGAATGCACCTTTTAAATGGGAAAAGGGGCAAGAAGAATCTTTCGACACTTTAAGACGTGAATTGACAAACAAACCAATCTTAGCCCTCTATAATCCTGAGGCAGAAACGGAAGTTCACTGTGATGCATGTACGGACGGAATAGCTGGCATGTTGTTTCAACGTGGAAACGATAACAATTTGCATCTGGTGTACTGCGTGAGTAAAAAGACCACAGAAACTGAGAATAAATACCATTCGAGTAAGCTTGAATTAATGGCAATTGTATGGACACTTGAACGACTAAGACAGTTTTTGTTGGGTATCAGTTTTACAGTAGTAACTGACTGTCAGGCCTTAGTTTATATGAATGCAAAAAAATCAAGTAACCCTCAAATTGCTCGTTGGAGTCTCCTCATTCAAGAATTCAATTTTGAAATTCGTCACAGGCCAGGTGTCAAAATGTCTCACATCGATGCTATCAGCAGAGCTCCAGTTTTGAACCCTACGGATACACTAGACTCCCTGATAGAAAACAAGCTTGAAGTATGCCTAACGTTGAGTATAGAAGACCAAGTTCTTATGATGCAGCAAGCAGATGAAACCTTAAAAGAATTAATAGAAATTCTCAAAAAAGATAAGGATGAAAGAAGTCCAGAAGAAAATAATAAAGTCGATCATTATATTTTCAAAGGAAATAGACTTTTTCGGGTAATCAAGGCAGATGGAAAGGAAAAACTCTTGTACGTTTTACCGAAAAGTATGAGGAAGAGTACGGTTGTAAAATTTCATGATCTCATGGGACATTTTGCAGTAGACAAAACGGTATCGAAGATCAAGGAACTATATTGGTTTCCATCAATGAAAAGATACGTTCGTCGACATATATCAATGTGCTTCGAATGCTTAGTCAATAAAGTACCAAGTGGTAAGAGACAAGGTCTTCTCCATCCTATTCCAACTGGCCGCAGACCTTTCGCTACTATACACTTAGACCACCTTGGTCCATTTGTAACAAGTAGTAAGAGAAACAAGGAATTACTTGTAATTATTGATAACATGACGAGATTCGTACGCCTTTATCCTGTCAGAGACACTTCGACCAAGAATGTTCTAAAATCATTAAAGGACTTCATTCAAGATTTTGGATTACCGGATCGTTTAATTTCAGATCGAGGATCATGTTTCACCTCACACGAATTTAGAAAGTTCTGCGATGAAAATGGTATTATGCACACCTTAAATTCTACATCACATCCACAAGGGAATGGAATGTGTGAGAGAGTGAATAGAACGATTTTATCTACGATCATACCTTCTATCGAAAAGATCAATCAAAAGGATTGGGACAGCAAAATTAAGGATGTAGAAAGAAACTTGAACAATACGGTGAATAACACTCTTGGAAAAACCCCTTTTGAAATACTTCACGGATATGTACCACGATTTAAAGATTGAATATTGAGAATATTAGCTGATGAAAATGCTCAAGTTTGGAACGACCCAGAAAAACTACAATCCAAAGCTAAAGAAAAAATTAAGATGGAACAACAGAAAATGAAAGCACATTTTGATAAAAAGAAGTCTGGCACATTATTATTTGATAAAGGAGAAATAGTTGTGGTAAGAAGAAATCCAAAAGCAACCGGTGAGCCAACAAAAACTCAACAAAAGTACCGAGGACCAATGGTTGTGACAGAAGTACTACCTGGTGACACACATAGAATATCGCAGTTAGAAGGAAGCGACGGTCACCTATATGCAACAACAGCTCATATTAGCCAGCTAAAAGCCTGGAGGAGCTGGAATGACGATTGCAGTAGCTCGAGTGCAGATTCAGATGAGGAATCCGAAAGTCAGAGACCTAAACGAACTGTCCGAAAACCGTTGCGTTACGGCAATGAGAGTTCAACTGAGGACAGTTGAAATGCCAGGATGGCCGAATGTAGACACTAAACATTTCTTAATGCTAATATTTCTTTTATTATCACACATTTTTGACACGAGCACGATTAATTATATTGAGAGTGTAATACAAATTCACTGGTGGCAACGTTTAAGCGATGGTATTTAAGAATAAGAAATTATTAGAATAAGAAAAGTACGTATTGTGTTGTATAAAATTCAAGTTACGGTATATGTATGAATTAGTTCAAGTTAACGCTGTACGTTATGCTAGAAATAAATGTTTTGTTTTGTCTTTAATACGTTTACGTTAGTGTGTTGAGCTAACGTAGGTATACCTAAAACTGCGGTATGGGTCAAATTAACTCCACTGGTAAAATTGACGTTGCAATGAAAATGACATAATAGTATGCTATTATATCATTTATTATGTCATTACCGTTCATTTTATGAATGATAATGACATTTATTTAATTTGAACTTCGGATTCCAAACTCGTCGGAAGTTTTGGGTCAAAATGACCCATTCCTTGATATATGGTACACATATTAAAAACAAAAAACAGATAAAAGTTACGAGTTTAAAATTTTTTACAGATAATTAATAACAAAGTTAGGAAAAGTCACGATTTTTTAAAAAATTTTAGTTCGTAACTTTTTGAGGAAAACGGAATCAAATCTGGTTTTGGATGAAAATGACCCATCCCGCGGTTCTAGTATTAACAGTTGAGAATCAGTTGAGGGCAAATCTTATACGCACTTATTGGATTACTAATTCAATGCAATTAATTGCGTAAAATTTAATAATATACCTTCTCTAACGCTCAGTCATTGCATTTATGGCTGAAAAGCTATATACCTTGTTAAACATCAACTTACTAATTAATGAATTAAATCTTTTGTGCACCTTAATTACGAGTACTATTTATAACACTTACTATATTCCACATAGTAGGCTTTGCAAAGCCTCTATAGCAAGGTAAACAAATTTCGCCTCTTCCACCAATGATAAACGTCATCTGTGTGTGTCTGTATTAATAAAATACCGTGATTATTATGGCATGGGGATAAGGCTCTGAACAAAACTATGTTCCTGTAGCAATTACGGAAACAAACCTTATTTTCTTTCATTTGCAAATAAAAATTTGTAGGCATGTTCGAAACTCACGAGAAACGTTTAAGAAATGAATAATACATAACGGTAATAAATGTTTTAATTACGGGTGACTCAAAGTTTCGAGTATGAACATTAATGTTTGCATTGCATGGGAATTAATTACACCGAGAGACGATGAGCTTTCTTGGAATTAGTTTTCATCAGCACAGCCAAGCATAGGATAATACATTTTTTGAGGTTAAGATAATGTAGCGATTTTAGCCATGTTTAGTACACAGCTTTATCTAATTCAGGCTTCTACATGTAGAAAATTTTGCTCAGGCTCATTACGTTCTGTTCTTGGGAATCGATAATTGGATTGGATTTGATGCTACCTGTAAAAAAAAAAAGTATTTTGAAAATTAAAACTGCTGGTATTAATTATGCTATACCCGGCTATTTAAAATAAGGGTTAAAGCGATTACCTTTTAAACCCTAAAGGATAGAAATACTTTCAATTAGAAAATTTCGCCAAATAAAAAGTAGCCTTTTTTGACAAGGCTGGCTATGCGGCACAGCCAGCTTTGTCAAAAAAGGGTCTCTGGATCTGTGGCACGCGATGAAAGTTTCGATCGTCCGCCTTCTTGCTGGTAGTTAAGTCGAGCGATGGCAAGGACTGCCTTCTTTTTTCAGCATTGGGCAATCTATCCAGCTGTTCTCGCATTCTTCCATTTTTCATCAGATGTCAGTGATGTTAAAAAGAATCGTGACAATTTTTTGACGGGAAATGACGTGCTAAAAAGTAAAGGATTCTCGTGGAGCTATGTCACCCGCAACTATTTTTATAAAAATCAAATCTATTCTCCGTGACTGGCGACAGTCAAAATGTCAGAGTTTGGTGTTCCTAGAGGGGAACACTGCTCGTTAAAGGGCTAAAATATCAGCTATAAACTGAAGTATAAAGGCGAGTTTTCTGACGAACCATGTTATTCACAAAGTGACACTTTGAGTATTTATGTACCATTTCTAATAGATCCAGGAATCGTGCATAAGAAGAATCAGCTAATGGAATGCACTGTAGGTTTAACCATTTCGAAAAAGGAATATTTATTTCCTTATATAAAAAAAGGTCTATTTCAATATTTATTTAATGTCCTCAGGCAAAGATAAAAGGAATATTTTACGCGAAATGGAAACAGTGCAGAGAGATGAGTAAATTAAGAGCTTGATTAAGGAAATACTTTTTTGGGAGGTTCATTTTACAATTTTCTTAATGACTGAATACATCTTTTTTTTACTGAACGAGCTTTCATCAATTCATTAGTAATTTCTTTTGTAAGTAAACTTCCTTTTCTTAATGAAAATGTAATTTTCTCAGTTCTTTTTTCAATTTCAAGTATTGTAATAATAAAGCATTTACGGATAAACTAACGTTTAAGATTTGCGCATATCAAGGTTACTATTTGTTTGTATTTTTAAGAAGTCCTTTCCGTTTTCTATCGGTTAAGTATAGTAAGCGAATAAGTGTAAAACTACTAAAACGAGCTTAAAAGCGAAATATCTGTACACTGTACTGCTACATATTGTTAGTT
>JAWZYV010000311.1:0-21139 GCA_038373885.1 Cheiracanthium punctorium
ACGCGGCCGGGGCCTGTCGAACATGGTACCTTCAACACTTGAGCCGTGTACCATGTTCAGTGGCTTTATCCACTCAAATCGATCATAAAATCGAGCGATTTGCAACGTTTTGCGAATACAGCAACTAAAACACATTATGCTTTTGCCAAAATCAGAGCATAATAATGATCTTTTGCTTTAGCAGTATAGCGCACGGGTTATTGGCGCCCGGTGCGGTCCTTCAGTTTGCCGCCCCATTCTTTCTAAGTTTCAGCATTCTGCCCCCACTTCGGACCTTTAGTTTTCCACTTTATTATTTCTAAGTAACCTCCTGGCCACCATGTTTGTTTGTTTGTTTGTTCTGCCGCCGGAGGGGACCTCCCCCCCTCTTATTACACCACAGTTTTAATTATATAAAAGTGGAGTAAATGCAGAATTTAGTAAATCAGATTATTGACAAGATTTGGTATTCTAAATATTCAAATTATACACCTTCTGATTTTTAAAAAAATTCTCAACATTTTAATGAATGAAGAAAGGAAAAAAAAAAAATAAATAAAAGCAAAAGAAAACTAGTTCTCGGGAAGGATGTCTTCATAAAACAAATTGTGTCACACTTTAATCACAATACGTTTATGCACAAGAACAAAAACAGGGTATGTTAGGAAATGTATAAATATACTCTAACTACATGGAATATTTCAATTAAAAAGAATATATGAGATTTCATAAAGGATATTTAAAAAGCAACTTATCAGATTAAAGCATTTTCATCTGTGCTTGTTTACATTCGTGATAAAATGTCTTGATAATTACAAATGGACATACACTTTCTTGTAGGAAAATAATTAACACTATTTCACATTGCAATGAAAACCCAAATGAGAACAGTCATAAACTCTAAATCAAAACCGATAACAAGTAAATAATAAATAAATAAATGAGCTGTCAGCAAAACACAGTTGAATAACAAAACACAATGGGCGTGTTCCGACTGCCACTTTCGAGTAAAACTCGAGTAAAACACGAACTGCTCGAGTTTTACTCGGGGAGATTGACATCGTGAACGGTTTTGGGTATTTAATAGGAAAAATAGGGGCCCGCACGTATTTACTAACCTGTGGAGCCAATGGGAGCGAACAATAACAATAAACAAAGCTCACATGATCTATCTGCCCAACTTCCCAAGTAAAATCCTTGGGGAGTTGGGAAAAACTGGAGCTACTCAACTTGGCAGTCTGAACGCTTTGTTTATCTCCCCGAAAAGCTCAAATCGGGCATCCTGAACGGCTTGGGTTTTTCCCGAGTAGCTCGAGTTACTCAAAAGTGGCAGTCTGAACGCGGCCAATAGTGGAGCCAAGCCAACCGTCGCTGACGTGCGGATAGGGGCAGATGGAATCCTAACAGAAAAACTTAGACTTTTCTACCCACCAGTTTGATAGGGGAAAACACGCACCCGCGCAGGGAGAAATGCATTAGAAGATGGGTTCGTGGGGAAAAGTACTTGAACGTTTTTAAGCAAGGATCGCACTGCCTATTTATTAATTGTGCGGTCTGCTTTCGTGTTTTTTTTTTTTTTTTTGTAATTCAAATGAAAAATTGTCACAAATGTATTTATTATATATTATGTATGTACACTTAGAAGTTTTTAAGCTTGGTTACATGGGCAATTAATTGTGCAGTTTGTTCTCTCTTTTTTTTCTTCTCTTTTGGTAATTAAAATTAATAATTTGATTTCAGATTTTTGTTAATTGAGACCCTTAACCAGGAGGCTGTCGTCTCGATTGCTTCGAAGAGAAATTAATAATAGTTACAGATGGATTTATTACATATTTATAAATACATATATATGTGTTAACGATTGTTACTATAAAGTAATGCATTTATTACTTATATATATGAAAATATAAGTGACGTGGCCATGGGCGCCCATGGGAATTTTTCTAGAGGAGGGGGCAAACTTCAAAAAATTTTTCTAGAGGGGGCAAAGTTCAAACTTTTAACAAATTTAGTTCTGGTTTTTCCATTTGTTTACATCATGAGACATTAACCTAAAACTCTGGGTGGGCAAGTGCCCTACCTTGCCCCCCCCTTATGGGTGCCCATGGGCGTGGCTACTGGAGAGAGGGGTTATAACCCCCTATCAGGAATTTTTTCTCATACAAAATGCATTTTCTTCACGCATACATAACCCCAGAGAAATTTCTGCCTACGCCACTGGAATATATAAATAATTTTTTACTTACTTAATGAGTACAATAACTTATACTTCATAATGACCTGAGGTCACATTATTTTTAACTAATATTGCATGGCCACTAACTTTATTAAAAAGGATGTCAATAAATAAAAAGAAATACTTCAGATTACGAACCACTTCCTAAAAAAGTTCATACATTTTTTTTTTCATTTTTAAAATAATGGTTACTCTTTTCAACGTACGTCTCTAACGAGTCTCTGAAAGTTAGTGTACCCTTCTCCTCCTGTGTCAATCGTTGCATTTGGGCAATCGGGAAGCAACGACTATCAAGGTTGAGGAATTCAGAATATTACCATAATCTTAGAGAACTTGACGCCAGAATTATTTATACTGTTGTAATTGCATATATTAAGTCTTTCATTCAACATCAACATAATTGGGTCTTTGGTACAGCTGAGACACAACGTGTGCGTTTGGGGTGTCGGGGAGCAACGACGATCAGGGAAGGGGAATTCAGAATATTACCATAATCTTAGAGAACTTGACGCCAGAATTATTTAAACTACTGTTGTAATTGCATATATTAAGTCTTTCATGCAACATCAACATAATTGGGTCTTTGGTACAGCTGAGACACAACGTGTGCGTTTGGGGTGTCGGGGAGCAACGACGATCAGGGAAGGGGAATCGTAACCAATGACATTTTAGTTTGATAAGAGGAACATATACGATAATCATAAGATAAGATAGGATAGGTAAATAAGATAAGATAGTTCTGTTAGCTTTTTCGCTTTACTTTCTTAGTAGTACTTTAAATTATAAAAAAAAACTTACAGAGATTAATAATACTTAATAAAGAAACATTATTTAACAGCACGACATTTATTAAACATTGCAACATCATACCACAACCAGGGACTAATTTACGGCGGGGCATTCGGGGCACGTGCCCAGGGCCCCCGATTTTTAGGGGCCCCCAAATCTTCCTTTTATGTAATCATAATAACTACTAAAATTATCTCTCAAGAGTAAAATTTCTGATTACTTACTTCATTTCATCACAAATATTCAAAATTTTTAATTTGATGTAACTTGTAATGTTAAAAAATTATCCATTTTTTATACAAAATCGATAGGACGCCTTATTATGCTCCTTCTCTTATTGTTTCTAAGGAGTGTGACGACTGAGTCACTCGTTCCTCTTGTCCACCAAAAGACACAGCCTGTTTGTGCACCAGTTCATGGGCGACCGGCAACTGTGGGCGTGGGGAATCTTTCGACTTACGATCGCAGATTCAGATGTTGCTAGTCTGAGAGGCGCGTGTACGGTGCTGCTACTAAACTCTGCTCTACAAGAATAGTGAAATGAAATGAAGACATTGAAAGAACGTATGTGCATGTGATTTATCTTCAAGCTCCTGTAAACAATATGGAAAATCGTTAAATTTATGAGCCGTATGTGATTAATTTTGAATTTCTTTAAAGTTATTTAAGTAAGGTTTTTGAAAAATAGTTGTTAAGTTATTATTTTTATTTTAATTAATTTGATTTGACTGTAATCATGAAGAGATCGTACCCATCTGGTTCTCAGAAAAGACGATTAAAAGAGAGAAAAAGGGAAGAGATTGAGCGCATGAAAGGAATGATGCTGAATTATACAGTAAAAAAAAATCCTGAAACGGCTGAAGATAAAGAATGTGATGAAGATAAAGAAGAAGAATTAGCACATGTTCATGATCTTGCTTGCACTAATGAAGAGTCCATACCTGCAAAATATGCAGAAAATAAAGAAAAAGAATTAGCAGATGTCCATGATCTTGCTTGCACTAATGAAGAGTCCATACCTGCAAAAGATGAAAATTCATCCAATAGCGCAACACCTTCTGAAAATAAAGAAAAAGAATTTGTAATTGCTGAAGATCCAGCATTGTGGGAGCATGTCACTGACGAAATGCGTGAATATTTCATCAAATATCCTATAAGGCAAAATACGCATCTTATTGAATTCTCAGAGCGATCTATTGGTGATAAAAAAAGATCCCTGACTGAAGCGCATTTTTATCGTTATAAATGCAACCAAGAAAAAGTGAAAAGAGAGTGGCTGACTTTGTCTCCAACGACGTTTTCACTTTTCTGTTGGACATGCAAGCTGTTTTCCAATACTTCATCAATTCTTTCAACAACAGGATTTTTTGATTGGAAACATGTGAGTGAAAGGCTACATGAGCATGAAAACTCATTTAGTCACAGAGAAGCAGTCTGTAAAATGGTACAAAGAAAGGAAAGCTCGAATCGAATAGATTGCAAAATTGTAAATACCACCAATTGCGAAAGCAAATATTGGTATGAAGTTCTTCGCCGTGTCGTAGCAGTAACAAAATTTTTAACTTCCCGTGGACTGTCATTTTTTGGACGGAATGAGACAATTGGATCGCTAAGTAATGGGAATTTTCTTGGATGCTTAGAACTTATGAGCGAATTTGATCCATTCCTTGCAAACCACTTGCAGAAGTATGGAAACTGCGGGAAAGGGCACACCTCATATTTATCTTCATCCACTTTAAATGAGTTCAATGATCTAATGGCTAAAAAGGTATCAAATTTCATTATTTCTGAAATTAAATGTGCAAAATTTTTTTCTATCATTGTAGACTCAACGCCCGATTTATCCCATACAGATCAGTTGACTTTTGTCATCAGGTATGTCTCATCTGACAATGTACCAGTTGAGCGCTTTTTGAAATTTTTATCTATTGAAAACCATTCATCTCAACATCTAGAAGAAACAGTTGTGAATTATATTAAAGATGTAGGACTTGACATTAGTGATTGTCGTGGACAGAGCTACGATAATGCCAGTAATATGGCAGGAAGATACACTGGTTTACAAGCTCGACTTAAATTAATAAATCCTTTAGTAGACTTTGTTCCTTGTGCTGCACATTCATTAAATTTAGTTGTTGTCAAAGCTGTGGAGTGTAATGGAAAAGTGTTAGATTTTTTTACTTTTTTGCAAGAATTGTACAATTTCTTCTCTGTTTCTACACACCGGTGGAGATTGTTATGTAATAAAATGAGTGAAAAGGGAAATTATTTAACATTAAAGTCGAGATGTATTACAAGGTGGTGTGCAAATGCTGCTGCAACTAAAGCATTCCAAGAAAGTAATAAGGAAATATCTGATGTTCTTTCAGAAATTTCCTCAGACTCTAATCAGACGCCATCAGCAAGAAATGAAGCAAATTCATTACACAAAAAAATGCAAACACTAGAGACTGCATTATGTGCTTGCATGTGGAATTCGATCCTTAATAGGATTGATTCCATTAGCAAAAATCTCCAGAATCCAACTCTAGATTTATCTAAAGTGCCTGAATATTTCACTTTACTGATAGAATACATTCAGTTTGTGCGAGAGAACTTTGAAATCTATGAAGAAAAGGCATTTTCTTTAGTTGGACATAAAGATTATTCCGTAAAAAGGCAAAAAAAGATTCCTAAATTTTTCTACGATGGACAGTGTCCAGAAACTGTGTTAGATGGTAAAAGTAATTTTAAGGTATCTTGTTTCTATGCAGTGTGTGATACACTAATTACTCATCTGAATTCAAGAATGTCTGCTTATGAGAGCATATTAAAGAAGTTTTGCTGCTTATTTGATAGCGATAAACATACAGCTTTCGAAAATGCAAAAGTTTTACAAGCTAAATATTCATTGGATTTAGAGGAAGTGTTTCCTGACGAATTTATACACATTTTCCCAATCATACAAAAAGATATGTCTGTTGCTGATAAGTTACAGAAAATCCATGATCTTGGCATCATAGATACATTTGCCAATGTTCAAAGTGCTTTAAGACTATTTTTAACTTTGCCCATCTCCAATTGCACAGGTGAACGATCCTTTTCTTTGCTTAAAAGATTAAAGTCTCCGTTACGAACTTTGATGACGGATGATAAATTATCTTCTTTAGCCCTTTTATCAATAGAAGGAGATGTAACACAGAAAATAGATTATGAGGATGTTATAAAATTATTTACTGACACAAAATTGAGACGAAAGCTTATTAAAAATCATTAAATTAAACAGTACAAGTTTTATGTTTTAAGGTAAGATTCATTATTTAAAAAAAAAAAAAGAGTTGTTGAACAGGTATAGAATGTTTTTTTTTTTTTTTGTTCATTTTTTTCCACGAAGCATTCTATAAAGCATAACTAACTTTTTATTGAAATTGATAGCTTATAATTTTAATATTATATTAGCAAGAATATTGTTTTGACTATATTGGATACATAATGAAATTTAATTTTCCACTTTCTTTTCCTTTTTCTAGACAATGTTTTATAAAAAATATGTAGAAGATGACCATATTTCTTAAAAATTATTATTAACATTTCACACATATTCATAGCTTATACAATGCATGCAATGTTAAAGACATCAATTAATATTTGTAATACTACAAGTAAAATATTTGAGATTTTTGACAGTTTTTGACAAATGTTTTCGACATAGGGTTTTTGACGTGACAGTTTAAACCATGGTTAAAACCGTCAAAAACTGTCATGCGTCAAAAACTTGCCAACCCTGGGGCTGGTATTACTTAGATATTTCAAACATTTAACCTTACATTTTATCATGTTATATCCGAGACTTAAATACTTAACTATTTAATACCCATAAAAACATTTCAAAACTGGAAAATTCATTAAAGTGGTATTTGTCGTGACATTTTACTGATTTGTGTTTACGTATGGATGGCTTAAGAATAATTGGTTTTAACTTAATTAAATTAAGTAATATTCTGCGAAATTTTTGTGCAGGGGGCCCCCACAGGTACCTGTGCCCTGGGCCCCCAAATGTGTAGATCGGTCCCTGACCACAACTACATCTTACATAACTACGCAGTAGCTACATTGTTTTTCGCTTTTTCCCGACGAACAG
Organism: Cheiracanthium punctorium; assembly: GCA_038373885.1. Taxonomy (NCBI): domain Eukaryota; kingdom Metazoa; phylum Arthropoda; class Arachnida; order Araneae; family Cheiracanthiidae; genus Cheiracanthium; species Cheiracanthium punctorium. The sequence goes on from JAWZYV010000311.1 coordinate 7,125, forward strand.
TCAATAGTTCATGTGCCCTTATTCTCCCCCTTTGATTGCTTCCCTTTTTTTCTTATTTACGAGTCATCCTCTGCATGGTGACGCCCTCTTTATTGGCGAGTTCAATGAAAATGATAACATTCGGGCATCCTGACTGCCCAATTGTCCTCAATTGGTTTTGACTTCTACGTTTTTAAAACGTGGACTTCTTCTTGGTTTTTCACATGCGCTCCCCAGATCAACAGTCTCTTCGTCATTTTCGGTTTCTTCATCAGTTTCTGCTTCACAATGCCAGGCTTTCAGTTGGCTTACATGGGCGGTGGATGAATAGGATCGATCTCCTTCGCCTTCATCTAGTTGTGAGATCTCGTATGTATCGTTGGGTAATGCACGTGTGACTACAAATGGTCCTCGATACTTGGCTTGGGTTTTCGTGGGTTGTCCGGTAGCTTTGGGTCCACGTCTAGCTACAACTATTTCTCCTGGTTCATAGATTACAGTTCGACACTTCTTTTTGTCATAGGTTTTCTTCATTTTCTCTTGTTTAGATTCTATTTCTTCTCTTGCAAGTTCTTGAATCTTACTCGGTTCAGTCCATGAATCTGCATCTTCATCGGTTAGTATTCTAAGTATTCCGTCGTTGAATCGAGGAAGGTAGCCATGTAGCATCTCAAAGGGCGTTTTGTTCGTAGTTTTATTCACCATATTATTTAGATTTCTTTCTGTCTCTTTTAAACTGGTATCCCAGTCTCTATGACGATCATCTGTCATACACGTCGACACAGTAGACAAGATAGTTTTATTCATACGTTCTACCATTCCATTTCCTTGTGCATGTTTAGTGGAATTCAGTGTATGGGCGATGCCGTTTTTCTTGCAAAAATCTTCAAACTGGTGTGAAGTGAAGCATGAACCTCGGTCACTGATAATTCTGTCTGGTAATCCATAACTGTTCACGAATTCTTCTAACATTTTCAAAACATGTTTGGTCGATGTATTTCTTACAAAGTTTGACAAATCTTGTGAAATTATCTATGATGACAAGTAGTTCCGTGTTGCCTTTGGTGCTCTTCACAAACGGTCCCAGATGGTCAATGTGAATGATCGAAAAGGGTCTTTTACCAGGTTTTATCGGATGCAATAGACCCTGTTGCTTTCCCGCAGGAATTTTATTTACTAAACATTCGAAACACATAGATATGTGTTTCTTGACATATCTCTTCATCAAAGGAAACCAGTATCTCTCTTTAATCTTGTTTACGGTTCTATCAACCGAAAAATGACCCATAAGATCATGAAACTTCACGACAATGCTTTTTCTCATTGCCTTGGGGACAACATAAAGAAGTTTTTCTTTACCATTCTCACTCAGTACTCTAAATAGTCTATTTCTCTTGAGGACATAGTTATTTACCTTTGTCTTTTCTTCTTTCGTACGTTCGCACTCGGCTTTTGCAAAATGGTTATTAGTTCTTTCAACTCTGAGTCAGAATTCTGAAACACTAGTACTTGCTCATCTTCTGTGAGTGTCAAACAAACTTCTATGTTCCGTTCTACGTAGTTCGTCAAGGTATCTTCTGCTTCTAATACTGGTGCTCTACTAAGAGCATCGACATGACTCATTTTGTCTCCAGGTCGGTGTTGCACTGCAAAGTCAAACTCTTGAATCAGGTCATACCATCTGGCGATCTGAGGATTGGTTGTCTTTTTAGCGTTCATATATACCAAGGCCTGACAATCAGTAACAATAGTAAATTTGATTCCGAGTAGGAACTGCCTTAATCTATCTAATGTCCAAACGATCGCCATTAGTTCCAACTTGCTAGAATGATACTTTCTCTCGGCATCAGTTGTCTTCTTGCTAACACAATAAACCAAGTGCCATTGTTTTCCCTCCTGCTGGATAATCATTCCACTTAAACCATTAGAACTTGCATCAGTATGGACTTCTGTCTTCGCATCTGGGTTATAATGTGCTAAAACTGGTACACTCAGCAATTCTTCTTTTAACGTTTGATAAGCTTTCTTTTGGTCATAACCCCAGACAAATTCTTGGTTCTTGCGCGTTAGACGACTGAGCGGTTCAGCCTTTTGAGCATACTTGCGAATGAATCGTCTAAAAAATCCAGTTAATCCCAAATATCTTCTCACATCGTGAACGTTCAGAGGTTCGGGAAACTCTTCAATCGCCCGAATCTTTCTTGGTCCTGGTTTTAGTCCTTGCGAATTTATTACAAATCCTAAAAAATTTACTTCTTTTCTTCCAAACTCGCATTTTGATAACTTTAACGTCAATTTCGCCGTTCTTAAGCATTTCAAAACTTCCCGCAATCTGTCCATCATGTCTTCCCAAGATACCGCTGGAATCATTATATCGTCCATGTAGCATAGGGCTTTTGTTAAGAATAAGGACAATAAAACTTGATTCATCAGCCGCTGGAATTCAGCTGGTGCATTGGCCAGTCCAAATATCATACGGTTAAATTGTCCAGTTTCGCCAGGGGTTATAAACGCAGTTTTTAATTTGGAATCTTCAGAAAGTGGAATTTGTAAATAACCATGTGCCAAATCCAATGTTGAAAATATCTGCACACCACTTAGACACTCCAGTAAGTTATCTATTTTTGGAAGTGGGTACTTATCCTTAATAGTTTGATCATTTAGACGACGATAATCTACAACTAAGCGATAATCTCCAGTTTTTTCTTGACTAGGAGTACGGGACTCGCATAAGGAGAGCGTGTTTCACTCGCTATACCATGATCCTTCCATTCCTTAACAATACTCTTTATAATTTCACGTTCTGCAGCATTCGTCTTGTATGGACGAGTGCATACTGGCTTACTGCCTTCTACTTCTTTAATTTCCATCTGCGTCACATCAGTACACCCTAATTCACTTAACTCAAATGCAAAGCAATCTCTGAACTCATTCAACAGTGCGGCTATGTCTGAACGTTGATCTTTCGACAATGATTCATCAAAATTTATTTGATCTAATGTAATTAGACTTTTATGTTCATTCTTTCCTACCATTAAAATTTTGCAACCAGAACTCTTCGCAGCGTCGATCAAATTATCCGGATTTATTTGTTGGGTGTCCTCATCATTTACCTTCTCCACCTTACAAATGTTCTGGTTTTGTCGAAACATTATATCTTCATTCCCAACATTCATAATCGGTATTGTTGTTTTTCCCTCAGCAACCTTTAGTAATGAACCAAGTTGCATGTCTTCACTTTCAACCAAAACCAAGCCGTTTTCTATTTCTTCCGTTTGGGCCCTTACTAGATTAATAGAATTGCTTTTGATTTCTTCTTCACAAATGGTTTTGAAATTTATTTCGGATGTTTTAGTGTCATTCTCTACACCTGTAGGTTTACATTCTTTTGAGTAACCTATATTGAAATTCTGCTTTTCCTTCCAGTAAAATACGTAAGGTAATTCGAGAAGTGTTCTTCCTATAATTAAATCCACTGGTTGCGCGTCATCGTTGACAATCAAAACTGGAACATCTCGTGCTATTACATCATCAATCTTTATGTCAAGTACAGTTCCGCCTACTGTTTTTGTGACAGGAGACTTTTGATTCCCAAATCCAAACAAGTCTTTTTCACAAGGAACTATATATACGTTTAGTTTGTCCGCAACTGATTGCTTTAACAGGCAGTTCGAACTTCCAGTATCTATTAATCCGCTGACAATCTCATTTTTTATGATAACAGGTTTCAAATAGTTATCGAAAGAAGTGGAATACGTATCCGAAATACTTAAACTACTAACTTCCTTTTTCTTTGATTGAGTGCTGCTGATTTCGTCTTTGTTAGTTAAATTTTTGTTTCGTGTGCAATTCCTACTTATATGACCGTAATTAATGCAAGAGAAACATTTGAATTCCCCTTTTTCATTGCGTATTCTGGACGTTGAAAAATTCTGCCGCTCTGGAAATTTATGATGAGGAAGTCCACTATTTCTTCCGTAATTTATACGGTCCGACCCCTGATTACTCTTTGTTTCACTACGATGGGAATTTAGTTTTGGATGCACTTCATACTTAATATTCCTATTTTGTGCTGTTTTGTCAGTAACTCGAACACTCTCGTAGTCGTCTAGTTTGTTAGCCAACTCATCCGAGTTTACAAATTTTGGCCAAACATCAACAAAATGTTCTCTAATTGTAAATGGAACCTTTCTTTCAACTGATCCGTTACTATGAGTTCTTTCAAGGAATCGAAATCGTTGATATTCAAACCTCTAACCCATTCATCGAAATAATTCCTCAAATCAAACGCAAAATCTTTCCACGTTATCTTGCATTCTTTAGTGTGATTCAAGAATTTTTGTCTAAACCTTTCATGACTTAACTTAAATCGCTTTAATAATAACGCCTTAACGTGGGAATAATTGCTCGCGTCCTGTTCAGACTCTCGTGTAATTATTTGCATTATTTCGTATGGTAAAAGTCCCACTAAGTATGTAACATAGTCCTCTTCTTTGATACCCATTCGTTTTGCTTGGCGTTCGAATAATACCAGATATGATGAAATATCCCCATCTTCGATTCTATACTTCTGCATAATACGGGAAAATTCGTTAGTCTTACCTGAATCTGTCGAAGTCGTACTGGTTACTAGCCCAACAGGACGACCACTTTGTATTCTCAATTTTTCCAGTTCCAAATCATGCTTTCGTACTTTATCGCGTTCCTCGCGCTCAGCTGCGTCAGCCCCAGCTCTCTCCTTAGCTTCTTCAGCCCTTTTCTCCGTTTCAGTTCTTTCAGCGATAATTCTTTCTAACATCCCCTTTACAAATTCTTCATCGTAACCCTTACTTTTAGTTATTAAGTCTTTTAAATCAATTATTCGATGTTCTGCTTTTACCTCTAAACCAAGCTCTGAGGCCAATTCTTCTAAGTCACACTTCCTCCCTCTGGCTAAAAATGCCATACTTGATTTGATTTCCTAATCTTGTTAATCAAGTTTAATCTTGTCTTACTTATTTTCGAACTTATGCAAAAAATACCGTATTACTCATACAGCATATTTATAGAATCTTGCTTTAAATAATACTTTAATGTATTCTAAAGAATAATGCAATATATTTTAAATAATACTTCTATATAATTCAATATAGTACTTCACTATACTTCAATATAATACTTCACTATACTTCAAAATCAAGAGAATACTTCAAAATCAAAATAATGTTTCAATGTACTTTAAAATGAATACTTCAGAATGGAAATAATATTTCACTTCAATTACACCAAATTAATTCTTCAAAATCAAAAATAATTCTTAAGTTTACTTCAAAATGAATATTTCAAAATCAAAATAATAATTCAATATACTTCAAATGAATACTTCAAAATAAAACTAATGTTTCAATATACTTTAAAATGAATACTTCAGAATGGGAATAATACTTCACTTCAATATACATCAAAATTAATTCTTCAAAATCAAAAATAATAATTCAATATACTTCAAAATCAAAATAATATCTCAATTTACTTCAAAATCAATCTGAATAATACTTCACTTCAATATACTTTAAAATCAAAATAATATCTCAATTTACTTCAAAATCAATCAGAATAATACTTCACTTCAATATTCTTCAAAATTAGAAATAATACTTCACTGCAATATGCTTCAAAATCAAAAATAATACTTCAAAATAATACTTCACTCTAATACTTCTGTGCTTCAAAATACTTCCAAATTTATACGTCAAAACACTATTATAATGATTCAATATATTCAAAATTAATACACCATACTTGAAAGCAATACCGCAATATAATACTTTCGTATATTTTAATATACTTCAAAATTAAAATTTCCAGCTATGCATCAGCATAATATTTCAATATAATATTCATACCTGAGAACTAAACATCTTGGGCGCGTAAAATAAGGCATATCGCACTTCTGATTTGTTAGCTTTTTCGCTTTGCTTTCTTAGTAGTAATTTAAATTTTAAAAAAACTTACTAAGACTAACCATACTTAATAGAAGAAACATTATTTAACAGCACAACATTTATTAATCATTCCAACATCATTCCACAACTACATCCTACATAACTACGCAGTAAGCTACATTGTTTTTCTCTTTTTTCTCGACGAACAGTCAATAGTTCATGTGCCCCTTGTTCTCCCCCTTTGATTGTTTCCCTTTTTTTCTTATTTACGAATCATCCTCTGCATGGTGACGCCCTCTTTATTGGCGAGTTCACTGAAAATGATAACAATATGTACAGAGCAGATAGTAACAGAACCAGTAACAACACTTTTTTTCTATATATGGTTACCAACGGATAAAAAACGGACTTAAAAAACACTGTGAGATTATTAAATTTATTTTAACTGAATGATAAAGATGAAATTGCTGCTCTGTGGAAAGATGATCACTTTCCACAGAGAAAGAAATGTCTCAGATCTCAAGGGTAATTTGTCAAGGAGGAGGTGGAATTTAGTTTCATTCTACGTTTTTTTTCTTATTAAAAGAAATGTTGAATTTAAGAAACCCGGAATATTTGGTGCTTTTTGACAAATTGGTATGCATGAATTGAAAAGTTTTTTAGCATCTTCTAAATTTTGGAGGCCCTGGGAGGAGGGAAGCAGCCCCCTCTTCCCTCCCATCAAGCAAAACCTTGCTAATAAGTTTAAGAAATAACCTTACTAATATTATAAATGCGAAAGTTTGTCAGTTTGTTACTCTTTCACGCTGGATGCGGACGGATTCATATGAAATTTGAAATGGAGATAGTCTATAACCTGAATTAACACATAGTCTACATTTTATCAAAAAAATAAAAAAATAAATAAATAAATAACCGTCATTCGCATGCAGTTGTTGATAAATGGCCCTGATTTACCGTAAAGAAAGTGATATCAACACAATAGTAACGTAAAAACATTATCATAATTTTGAATAAAGAATGCGTTTATTTTCTTCATTATAATTTTGTTAAAATTTTATATTTTTAATCGATAATTAATATAATAATTATTTTTAATGAAATATACGTTAATTTAAAATTTTAAAGAAAATATAGCCTTATACAGCAAAATTACATACAGTTCGGAATGGAAAAACGCGTTGAAAAACAAAACATATCAGTGTATGAGTAATTGACATCAGCCGACAATTTTTTTTTCGGCAAATTAGGCTCTAATGCCTGAGAGACAGAGAGGGGGGGGGGATATATATAAATCATAGACAAGTTATAAATATAAAAAAAAAACTTGTTTATTTCTAGTATATACTCAATGAATTATTACGGTGATGTGACACATTAAATTAAAGCTCAGTTGTTTATAAAATAGTAAAAAAGTTGATTGAAATTATTAAAATTAATAGAACTCGCTAGTTAATAATATAATTATATATATTTCAATCTCCACTTTCATAATTTTAAAAAAGTTCAGAACCATTTTTTAACTTACTCTTGAGAAATACATATATACTCAAGATATGCGTCTCTTAATGAATGCAATAATAGTTGTAACTCAATTTTTGAAAAAATCATCAAACATAAAAATATTTCATTTAAGGCCAGCCAATGAATTTTTAAAAAATAACTATGTTGTTAAATGAGCCTTGATTCAGAAGATCAAAATCAATCTGATATTTGAATGATCGAACATTATTTACTTTAAATTTTACGTTAATTTTTCACACAACTCGATGTGCAAAAGGAAACTAAAACTTTATTGTGATTTAGAGAATGTAAGAATTTTTATGCGATGAAACGGATGAAGAAAAAGCCAAGCAAATGCACAAAACTGAAAAAAAAAAAAAAAAAAAAGATTATTGTAACTTAGTATAAAACGATTTGACTGTTGAAATTAATGAAGAACTCTGTAAATAACACTCATAATGTGATAATAACTTTTTACAACATTATTATATGATTATTTAATTACAGAATTATTAATAATTTTTAAAAAATTATAGTTATTCTTCTTATAAAATAATACATTTTTATTTAGTTTTAATTTTAATTAAAAAATTAAATTTAAATAAATAATTTTTTACTTATATGTGCAATTTATAAAGTGCTTTATTATTTTTAACCTTTTAACACCAGTGCTATTACGACTGTGTGTTGGTTTTCTAACATCCCAACTGTTACAAAGGAAAAAGTTCTTTTACAGGTAGCTGCCGAAAATAGATAACTGAATGACAGTAATTAGACCAGCTTTTAGTTTCACTTCATTTAACGTAAGTCGATAGACATATGTCTGTTACATTAACGAAATACATTAAATCAGCATCCAATAAATCACAGGGTCCTTTGTTTTACCACTTCTTAACAGTTTTCCTTTATTTAACTTAACATATAGAAATTCCACACACACAAAAAACATCTATTTCAAACTTATTATAGTTGTCTGATGTCAAAACGTACAAAAAATAACAATAAAAAAGTACTTACATTAAATCATAAAACTTGGATATAAATCAAAGCATTTTTATTCCATAAATATCAATTAAATTAGCGTTTTAACACACAGAAAAATCTTCAGATTTTACGATTACGTAGATTCATTTCTTAATTATTATTTCCACAAAACTTTGTTATGATGTGCACAGTTTTTAGTGTTATGATGTTTTGCGTTCAAGCAAAAATGTTACAAAGCTTATTCTGAAAGAAAAAATTTAAACACTACTACAATCGAACAAAAGTCTAATGCCATGGAAAAATAAATGTCAAAATATTCAGCGCCTGTAGTCCAAATTCTCTCAGTAAAGTATACAAAAATTCAAAATAAAAACAAATTTAAGAAATCAAGTAGTGTTACCAAGTTAAAAACAGAAAATTCGGTTTTTATATTAAAGCTGACATCTTATCTTAAGTTGTGCTTATTTCCTACAGGTATAAAAATGACAGAATTCGGGGTAGGAGGAAAGCGAAACGGCGAGAACAAATATTTAAAAAAAAAATCACTAGCACAGAAAAATCGCACTTATATACTATGCATTTCTAAAAAGTTTAATTCATTAACTTTCAAAACGAAACAATATCTACTAAACATATAAATTATCTACAGTAGATCCCCCTAAAACACGGATTCATATAAGACAGATTCGTGAAATACGGAGGCAATTTTGCGATTTTTTTCCTATAACACTATATAAAAAAGACTAGTGCGACACGGTAAATGAATGAGCCAGGCTACATGTTAACACAGCTGATGTTGCTCACGTGTTTTTATATTCTAATTGACTCCTTCCACACGGAACGTATCGATCGTGTTATAGGGAAATAAACATTAAACTGTTGTCCACTACAATCCTAAGTTTAAAAAAAAGGTAGGGAAAAAGCAGTTTTATAACACACACGGATGAATATTGTGGTATGACACCCGAAAAATAATTAAAAGAAAAAATGAACATGTTAAGTTTATTCCTTGCATTCTTTCGGTGCCAAAATAGTCTTCGTTTCAACTTTTGCTTTAATTTTTTGTGCCATTTTCATCCATATTTGAACCTGCACTCTTCAATGAATTTTTTCTTTACTAGTTTTCACGGAAAAGAAATCGTTTAAATATAGGGTGATTATAATTAAAGTTCCACTTTAAAACGATCAGAAAAGGAAAACTACTGGAAAATAGTTATCAAACTTGGTAATTAAAAAAGCTCAAAAATTCAACACTAGGGGCAAGGACGTAGTTAAGGGGGGAGGGGGGGGGGGTTTCAGGGATCTGAAGCACCCCCCCCATGAAGAACATTTTGGAGGGGGTTCAAAAATTCTGGACGGGGTCCAAACGGTGAAAAAGGCAGTATTGTTCTCAAAAGGACACTATATCATTATCATTTTAGTAACAAAAATCAAAATTTCGTGGAGGAGGAGGTTCGGACCCCCTTAAATACGTCCTTGCCCCTGGTGTTGAATTTTTTAACTTTTGTCTGCGGATAATAAATCCCTTGACCACCTTTACACAATTACCAAGTTTGATAACATTTGGTCCAGTAGTTTTCCTTTTCTGATCGTTTTAAAATGGAACTTTAATTACAATCACACTGTATAATTTAAATTTTAAATATTAATCAATTCATTCTTGTAGCATTGGAGTTTTAAGTGTGAAAAAATGCTAAACAGGAAAAATATACATTCTGAAGAAGGATAGGAAAAGACTGAAATCGGGATCCTGGTGCATAATACTCATCGGAATTTTGTTCGCCCAAATTTTTAAAAAACAAATAGCGAAATTCGCCGATCTACCTAAAGGGAAAAAAAAGTAGAAATCCGTTGATCTGTATAAACAAAACTATGAAAAACTCTCATGCTTGTCTTAGGAATGATTGAGAAACATGGGAAAATATTACAACTAATGAATACTTTTTTACTGTACCAAAACCAAAAACGAAGATTTTTGCAAGAAGTGAGCAACAAATGTTCTAAATTTTTTTAAGTACATTTTGAAGTCATAATTTAAATGAAATTTTAGAAGTTAATAAAAATTTAGCACGAAGTTACGGGTAACAAGTAATTATTCTGGAAAAAAAAGTATGCGAGCACTGGAGAAGTGTTCAGGCTATTATTATTATTATTTTTTTTAATGTTAAAGCGAGCGAGTAGGCAAGGCACCCATACATTTTTCTTTTGTTCCCGCTCACGCTCTTGAGCTCACCATGTAATAATAATTAATTTATATTTAGTAATTTTTTTTTGTATAAAATGAATATTTGCCTATTTTTTCTAAAGCGCTAGAACCTTATTAAAACCTTATTTTAAACAACTGAACAGACTTATCAAATATGAAAATGAACATTTTAGTATATTTAAATGTAAAGGAATATTTACATCAATTTTAAAAAGTATAAAATTTAATTAACTTGGCATTCGCCAATGTGTAAAATTAATACTATGTAGAATATTTAAATGGCACAAACTTAGGTATGCAAATTCGGACCTTGTTGAAAAATCCATATTTTAAAATGAGATCTAATTTAATGAATATAAATTTAGTTAAATTTAGTTCTAGGGGGAAAAAGATTAATATAAGGGATTTTTTCATAATCATCTGGCGCATTCGCCTATGAATATTTATTCTCAGCTTTCTTAGTTATTATGTCCCAAATAGTGTCTATATGCATAGGTTCCATTTGTGTCACAATTAAACTTGCTTAGTATCTTCATTACAGCTCCGATTCAAAAAATTAGAAAAATGTAAAAAAGAATGGGTTTACTGTTGCTAGAGTTCAATTTGCATACTCTGTTCAGAAAAAATATATATATTAAAAATGTCCAAATACCTTCAGTTGTAAATATAACAGAAATGTTTATTTTTGTTTGACACACTAATAATTAGCTATTTAAAAAATATAAGAACTATTTAAAAAGTTAGAATATCTGGATACCACGGTTCAAAAAATTAGAATACTCAATTATTTTCCTATTGGTTTAGACAACAGCTGCGGGACTAACATGAGAGAGACTATAAAATGTTCCGCGGAAAATGAAAAATTGTTTGGTATTTGATTTTAGTTCAGTATTTGCTTAATATGGGACGAAAGAGACAGAGCCATTGATAAGACTTTTTTTTTTTTTTAAGGGGGGAGATGTCGATAAACTGCAAAGTCAAATATCAGTTTTCACCAACTTACTTATATTTTATGAACTATATTACTAACATTACACTTTTGCCTACTGTATTGGCGTAATCCTGTCAAGTGTACCAGAAACAGAAGAGTAAACTATCGTTTTCGTTAAATTTTTTTTTCCAATTTTGCCAAGTTAAATAGAATTTTGCAAGTGTTGGGGAATTCGGAAACTTCCTCCCCCCCCCCCCCGTTTAGCAAGGGCCCCTGAAAGAGCAACTTATCTGAGGCTGTAAAATTTCGATTTGCGTACTTGCACAAAGAAGGGAAAATACAACTGTGTATAGCAAAGGAAGTGAAATGTTCTCGAGCAAGTGTGAGTAGAGTTTTGAGAGAATATTCCAATAATAAGTGTTTTCGAAATTAACACTTTAAAAGTGGTCGAAAGCCAGTAGCTTCAGCAAGAGATGAAAGGAAATTAAAAAGGATTGTGAAGAAACATCGCTTTCGAAGTGTGAGATATTTGCAGAGAAAGAAGTGGCTATAAATGCCTCTCAATCTACAACATTACGACGACTTCACAAATTAGGTATTGGATCACGTGTGCCTAATACAAAGCCACTCTTATCAGCGAAGTAGAAAGCTGCTAGAGTTAAATGGTGTAAACAAAGACTATTTTGGTGTCAAGATGACTGGAAAAAGGTACTCTTCGGAGATGAAACTATGTTTTGTGTTTCTCATGAGAATCAAGGCATACGTGTTTGGAGACTTAAGCAAGAAGCCTTTGATGAAAAGTGTTTAAAACGTTCAGTTAAATTTGCTACCTCTGTCACGGTATGGGGCTGCATGGCTGCACAAGGCCCAGGCAGGTTGTGTTTTGTTAACACTAAAGTCAATTCAGAAGTGTATCAAGACATTCTTGAACACTTCATGATACCTTCGTCTGAGGATTTATATGGTGACGATTTCGTGTTTCAGCAAGATTCAGCTTCTTTCCACACTTCCAAATCGACAACTAAATGGCTCCAAGAGAAGGAAATAAATGCACTCCCTTGGCCTTCAAACTCACCCGATCTAAACCCCATCGAAAATTTGGTGTCCCCTACAATTCGCCGACATTTCCAAATTTCCCTTTTAGGACTTTTTTCGGTATTATCCTCTCTCATTTATCTAGTGAGGTGATTGCCGAAGGTGGGAGTATTCCGAGAAATGGACAGGGGGGGGGGGCGATCTTCCCAGAGATAAGCTCCTACATCGAACAAGTGAAATAAAGGAACAGGTTTTAGGAACACAATTTAATTTAAAAAAAGAAACTTTACAGAACTTGAAAAAATTTTCGCCAAAGCTAAAAATTCCACTTGGCGCATGATTTCTCATTTTTTTCAATTCAAACTAGAATTCGAAACGGAACTGAAGATATTTTGGGCACAGTTGTAATGACTGAGATTTCAGTTTTAGTATCTGTAATTTTTTATGCAATAGAAGATAACTTTAATGTAATATTAATGATGTACTAAAAATTCTGAACAAGTAAAGGAAAAAAGAATAAAAGACGTAAAAAAAGAATGGAAAATATATAAACCAAAAAAGATTTTTAAAAAATTGACTTCAAGTGAACGTAAGCGCATTGCAATTGATTAATGATTCATAATAGTATGCTTTTCTAGATTTATGAAAGTGAATTATCAATCTTTAAACACTGGTTAAATGAGTTTGAGAGTTCTTATCACTGTAGTACTAATAATTCTCTTTTGTCTAACCGTATCACTTTTCGCTTGCTTTGAACGGCTTGGAGTTGGGTTTCAACCAAGGTACACACGGTTTCGGAAAATTCCGGGCAAGTCATTACGCTAACTTAAATTTCGAATTTTAAAAGATATTGATAAATAACTTTAAAAAATCTGACATTCTTTCAGATTTCATATACGCACTCGAGGGCTAATGCTTTTATAATTTTTCAATTGCTTGATCTGTTGCTATCCTAATACTAGATTTAGTATTTGTCACAATTTGGCGACTTTGAAAGGTGGATTTTTCCTTATGTCTTTGTGATTGCTGGAAAAGCACAGGCATATGGACAACTCCATTGCTTTGAATTGCTAGGATTGTCCTAATTATCGTGACCAAAATCTGAAAAGTCTCTAAGGAATGGCTACTACTAAAGCTGCGCATTTATTTCTTTTATAAACTGTTTCCATTTTATATTATACCTTAGAACAGCTTGGCTATTTGCCGCCCATGACGATTTTTCATTCTTTAGCGACTTATGTTTAGTTGTTTATGTTATGTTTAGTTTATGTTTATGTTATATTTAGTTAGAGAGTGTCTTTAGCTGTGTCAAAAATGTTCTTTAGCTCTGTGGCTCGCACTGGGCGATTCGATCGACCGCCATCTTGCTGGTAGTTAAATTACGCGATGGCAACGGCAGCACTTTTTCGACTTTGGAAAATGGTTGTACTTCAAAGGGTTAAATATTTACGTG
>JAWZYV010000313.1:0-11996 GCA_038373885.1 Cheiracanthium punctorium
ACATTCATCTCGTAAAAACAGCATAAATGAATTCAGATGACCTCAAAACGTGTAAATACATCAAAGTCTCGAAGTCGAATTTTTTCATGATTACAATACTTTCCTTAAATTGTGCATGTTCGGAAAGTAACAAGTAAATGGAATCAATGTTTTTCTCCAGGAGATTTCTTGGGTAATACAACTGATTTTTTTTTTATTTAAGGTGATAAATTGTAGGGAAGAAAAAAAAGAGTCTCCACGACTCTAGACGATCCCAAGTCTGGCATAATAAGCCTATAAAATCAGTCCCGTACTGCTAAGCTGTCAAGTATTCGGCTATTAAAACAAAAAAAAAAAAAAAAATCAAATTTATATGCAGAAAAGCGTAATTTTAAACAAATGCAGGGGACTTTTTTAAGAAGGGAAATTCGTTCCAAGTGAGTTAAAAGGTTAAACTCTAACAAAACTTATACGTCATATCTATTAGGTTTGCAAATTTTTGCGATTTTAAATCGTTTGAAATAGCTTCTCGAAATTATTAAAACTTCTATTAAGAATATTTTAAAACGATAAATTGTTTTTTCGCCTAAATAAAGCATTGATATAAGGATTATATATATTTACGCATTTCAGTGGTTCCAATTACCGAAGGATTTTTTTTTGTTGGATTTTCATGGGTATGGCGCCATTTGTAAAGTCATACATTTAAATTTGACAAAATTTGTATGTCATGTTTTTTTAACCATTACCGTTGGACAAATAACAGCGCTTCGCTTTTTTGATTCTCCCTCTAACTGCATAAAGACGCGCAAAATGATAGAGTGAAAGGAACCCGTAGGCGACCTTAAAATTTTTGAATAATCCACTTCGTGTCCCCCAAAAAAAAATACTAAATTCAGAGCCAAATTTATCTCATTCCAAATATTATCACGCTTATTATCGCAATGCGGAAAATCGGGACTTTTGTAAAGGGGCCCCCAATTTCAAATGTTCTGAAATATAGACTTCTTTTATATCAAATTTTTTTGAAAAAAAAAAAAAAATTCACGGATGGGCGCCCCCAAAAATTCATCAATGTCCCGGATGCCCCTGTTGGTCATAATCAGACCCTGCTTACATTTAGCAATTTAAGTCGCAAAATTATTAAATATAGATAATTTAAATTTAATTAAATTCATTTAATTCAATTTAAGTCAATGCGCCAGTGGGTCCTAATCTTGCGCGCAAAACTTTGTATAAGCGCTGACAGGGGCGTAGCCAGAAATTTTTCATGGGGGGTTACGACTACTGCAACTCACATATATGCATACATGTGTGTGATAAGGGAGTGAAGAATATACATTTTGTATAGCAAAAAATTCCTCATGGGGGGTTATGACCCACTAACCCCCCCCCTTGGCTACGCCCCTGAGCGCTGAGCATTCAAATAATACAATATATTCACATAAAAACGATCCAAAAGAATTACTTTCAATAAACTTCTGCCGCAAGAATTTATGAAACTTCGAATTTCAGTCAAAATGGAAAATTTTCAGATTTTGGTCTTATAAATCTAAAAGCGCATGCAACTTGCGTCAACTATACATGCATTTTTTTATAAGTGCTAGTACATGTCTTTCAAAGGACTCCTCTTTTGCCTTAGCAACTTGAAGGCGCAAGCTATGGTTAAGCCTTAAAAATGACAAAAAAAAAAAAAGAAATAAAATGTCTGTTTTTGTGACCTTCAGTGACTTTGCGTCGATAACCTGCCACAGATTTCTCATATTTCATGAAGTTCTATCGTCTAACATTATAGATGTGAAATAAATATCATGGCAAGTTGTTCCCGCAAAGAGTTTTTGACCACAGCATTTTCTATGTCTGAGAAAAATGCCCACTTTTGTGTGCTGCACGGACTTTTTTACAGGCCCTTAGCCAAAGGGGTGCCAGGTGGGCTGAGCCCCATCCCCCTTAGAAAATTTCACATAAAAAAAGTTTAATGCAGATTCTTTGAAAAATTTTTGTATATAAGGTAAAGTTATCAAAGTTTTATATATCAAAGTTTTATATATACAAAGTTTTTCTTTGTAATACTCTGCCATTTTTGTTTTGTGTTCTTATCTTCCAAATATGATCTTGACAACTTTAAATCCATTCTGTTTAAGCCAAGGAACTTTTACTTCTTGGAAGCCGTTTGGACTTTTCAGAATTTATTTAATTATAAACTTATGCTATTATTTAATGAAGAGAAATATAGATAAAAATGTTATTCAAAAAAATATAGGATGCCACCCCACTTAAGTTAGGGTGCCCTCCCCCCTGAAAAAAAGAGGGTTCCCCCCCCTGAATAGAAAATCTGGCTACGGGTCTGCTTTTTTAGTGGGCCATAAAAAATGAACAACTCACTTTGAGACAAAATATTCTGGATTTACTACATTAATAAGATAAATAACAACTGGGAATTTTTTGGTAAAAATCTCAGATGGCATGAATCCTAAGTGTGTTACTTTCTCAGATTCGTGCTCTTAAT
This sequence comes from Cheiracanthium punctorium, assembly GCA_038373885.1. Classification (NCBI taxonomy): domain Eukaryota; kingdom Metazoa; phylum Arthropoda; class Arachnida; order Araneae; family Cheiracanthiidae; genus Cheiracanthium; species Cheiracanthium punctorium. Next base: position 2,489 of record JAWZYV010000313.1, read on the forward strand.
TTTTCTTGGAATTTTTTCGCATATGCAGAACATAAATAAAGGTCTTTAAAAACGTTTATTATCTAACAAAGATTAATATAGATATTTCATTTAACAAATTTACTGAACAAGTCCTTTAAATGAAACATCGAAGAATTTTTAATTTTTATTTTTCTCGTACGCTTGAGATAATTTAAATGAAATCTTTATTACCCTACACTCAAGTACATTATACTCTCTCTCTCTTTTTTAACTGTCATATTTTTTTTGCATTACAACTTCAAAAATGATCGAGTGAAAGCCAAATTTCCTATTTCTCTTTCCTAACTAACTATATAAACTTATGAAAAAATGCCCAGTTCGAAAAAAATATAAGAAATAATAATAATTATAGGGAACACTTTGCACATTTTATGAAGGACAGCGTCTTATATAAGGTTCAGGTAAATGAGATATATCTGACATTGGACACTTTATTGAAAATATGTACACGGGGTCTTATCGCATGAGCAAATCGGGGCTGTGTCCAGGGCCTCATCTTGAAAGGGGCCTATTAGATATATTATTTTTCGTTCATTATCAAAGCTTTATAAAGAAATTTTTCAGATAAAGAAGTATAGTAAAAAGATAATCACTAATTTTACTATTTTTAGAGCACAAGCGCCACTCTCACTACCTGCTCATTATGAGAGGGGACAAAAAACAAAATATCTCTTTTTCCAATCTTCATCAGACAAAAATCTGGCTCTGGGTGAGTGTACATGTAAGCCACCGAGAAAATAACTTCCTACAACGTTGCGTAGATTCCCGAGTATTTAGGGGGAAAGAGGTGAGGGAGACCAGTTGGTCAGATTCACCGGACATGTGCTCTTACAATACAAAGTAATTTATCAGGCGGTAGGTAGGCTGTCACGTCGGCAGTTTGTTAATTACCTTGTTCCCCACGCCTTCCATGCGGAAATGGGGGGAAGCAGGTTTTTCTTGTGCATTTTCGAGAGATACAGATCCCATACACAGGAACTTTTTTGAAGGTATCACTAGGCAAACTCCAGGCCGCTCGGAGGGTTAAACATCAATAAATACAAGTATCTATACTAATGAAATCTAAGTGCGTCTTTCTATCTGTACCATTATCTTTATTATGGAGATAATAGCGAGAAGTACGGCTTCGGTTAATGTTTAACGGCACAAGTCCCAAAACGTTGGAGAAAGGCTGGATTTGGAGAAGAGAATTTCGAAGCCATGTTCAGAATGAAGTGTTCGGACCCGGCCGCACCACCCTCCACTTAGCCCAACAAGGGGATGCCTATATTTGCACCAATCCTTGCCGGGTCTAGCTACCCCTTCCGGAGGATTTTTTCGTAAAATACACAACCTAGTATTTGATAGCACATTAAAATATGTTTATATGTCATAGGATTGATAAATTGATCTGTAAAGTATTTATTCCTATGTGCATATAGGTGATCCCAATGAAGTTGAGTTAGAAGAAGTTAAATGTGAGGATATGGAGAAATTGATGAACTGACGACATACCCTGCAATGCATGTCAAAGTTTTAAAATATGGAAGAGTTTTAAATAGAAACACGCAAGCGAAGAAATTGAGACTAAGGTAAAACGTTAGTATTTGGTGTTACCTGTATATATAGACATTTCTTGAAAATGAGGCAGCAAACTGTATAATGATACTTAAACCTCAATAAGTACAAGTATCTAATGAAATCTAAGTGCGTATTTCTCTCTGTACCATCAACTTTATTATGGAGATAATAGCGAGAAGTACGGCTTCGGTTAATGTTTAACGGCACAAGTGCCAAAACGTTAGAGAAAGGCTGGATTTGGAGAAGAGAATTTAGAAACAATGTTAAGAATGAAGTGTTCGGACCCGGCCGCACCACCCTCCACTTAGCCCAACAAGGGGATGCCTATATTTGTACAAATCCTTACCGGGTCTACCCCTTCCGGATGATTTTTTCAATAAAAATACACAAACCTAGTTTTTATAGCACATTAAAATATGTTTATATGTCATAGGATTGATAAATTGATCTGTAAAGTATTTATTCCTATGTGCATATAAGGTGATCCCAATGAAGTTGAGTTAGAAGAAGTTAAATGTGAGGATATGGAGAAATTGATGAACTGACGACATACCCTGCAATGCATGTCAAAGTTTTAAAATATGGAAGAGTTTTAAATAGAAACACGCAAGCGAAGAAATTGAGACTAAGGTAAAACGTTAGTATTTAGTGTTACCTGTATATATAGACATTTCTTGAAAGTAAGGCAGCGAACTGTATAATGATACTTAAACCTCAATAAATACAAGTATCTATACCAATGAAATCTAAGTGCGTCTTTCTGTCAGTACCATCATCTTTATTATGGAGATAATAGCGAGAAGTTCTTCTTCGGTTAATGTTTAATGGTAAGACCCAAAACGTTGGAGACAGGCTGGATTGGGAGAAGAGAATTTCGAAGCTATGTTAAGAAAGAAGTGTTCGGACCCGGCCAGACCACCCTCCACTTAGCCCAACAAGGGGATTCCTATATTTGTACCAATCCTTGCCGGGTCCATACGCCGTACCCCTTCCGGAGGTTTTTTTCAGTAAAAATACACAAACCTAGTTTTGATAGCACATTAAAATATGTTTATATGTCATAGGATTGATAAATTGATCTGTAAAGTATTTATTCTTATATGCATCATAGGTGATCCCAATGAAGTTGAGTTAGAAGAAGTTAAATGTGAGGATATGGAGAAGGTTGGTTGGTTGGTGTTTATTGGCACAAGTTCCAAAAAGGACATGCTGCGCCAGACAAGGAGTAAAAATCATATCAGAATGTATTCAGATAAAAGGTACCACAAAATCTAGTAAAAACTAAAATGTAAAGCCTAAAAAGGTGAAAAGTAAAATTCAAAAAGTGTTAAAAGCAGATAAAAAGTGAAACAAAGACATCTGGATGGTGGTTCCCATCCAGATACCAGTCAGACAGAAAGGGACACGTTACACTGAATAAAAAAATATTGATCCGTCTAAGAAAAGCAAATAGATTCCGATGTGGGGTTTCACCCAGAATTTCGTCTAGTTTAGGATGAGAACAGTTAAAAAGTATTTGATAAAAACTATTAAAAGCAGTGCACTACGTTAAAAGATGACGAATGGTGAAGTGAGTATGACAGTGAGGGCACTCCGGGGCGGGTTCGCCCAAAAGTAAGTGCTTATGAGTAATTCGCGTATGTCCGATGCGAAGACGTGCCAAGATGACATCTAGCCTGCGATAGGGATGAGACGACCAGTGTACGAGAGTTGGGCGAATAGAACGAAGTTTGTTCCCCGTTTCATTGTCCCATTTATCGGCCCATATGCCATTTACAATGCTGGAGATGCTGGACTTTATGTCACTGTAGGATGGAGTGCCGGTGTACGGGAGGGTCGCATGCTTCGCTAGTGTGTCCGCTTTTTCATTTCCCGGGATCCCGATGTGACTGGGTACCCAACAGAGGAGAACACTGTACCCGCGGTTTATAAGCTGATCATACTTGTGTAAAACTTTATGCATATAGTTATGGTTGGTTGGTTGGTTGGTTTTTTTGGCACAAGGTCCAGAAAGGACATACTGCGCCAGACAAAAGGTTAAGCCATATACAGAAGTGTTCGGGTAAGGGGTGTCACAAAAACCTAGTAGAAGCTAAAACGTAAAGGTGTAAATTGAGACAAGTAAAATTCAAAAAGTGGTAAAGTAGATAAAAGGGGTAAAAGAAAGACATCTGGATGGGGGCTCCATCCAGATACCGGTCAGATAAAAGTGTACATTTCAAATAGAATAAAAGATGTTTGTGCATCGGAGAAAGGCAAACAAGTTACGGTGTGGGGTTTCACCCAATATGTCGTCAAGTTTGGGATAAGAGCAGTTAAAAAGTTTTTTTGTAAAAATCAATTTTTTTAAAAAAAAAGCATGGGCATGAGGTTTTTTAAAAAAGAAATGACCGGAATGGTAGGATGATAGAGTAAATGGAACTAATGGTGGGGGGCCCAAACTCCCGGGGAGCAAGGTTCACCCCCAGGGAAGGTAAGTTTGCTTTAAATGGAGTTAAGTCCCCTTGTAGGTGGGGCCCCCTGCACATCGCGCGGAAGACCGTGTCCAAAAAATGAACAATCTAAGTCCCTTTCCGTATAGGGTTGCGATAGCGGTTGGGGGCGAATGACCAAAAATTATTGGCGAGAGCGGGGCCGTGAAAAGAAATAGAGGCGAAAAGGTTTTGTTTTTCCGGTTTGATTGATTGCCCCCAAATTTATTCCCGTCCCCAGGAAATTGCCTTTTTTTTTTTTTTAAACTCATGGCGACAGAATGCCTAGACCCTTTTGGGGAACGTTCCCCGCCCCTATAGGAAATAGAATTTTGCCTATGGGGGGTATGGGGAAAGGGTTTTTGCATTGGTTCCTGGGTCAAAGTTGGGCCCCGTCCCCCCTGCCCCTTCTCGTTTTTTTCCCAAGCTATACGAATCCCGCCCAATTAATGCCCTTGGTAAAACCCAACAAGAGGAAGGAAAATGTTTTTTTTTTTGTAACCCCCACGGTTTTTTTTTTTTTTTTAGAAGGTTTGGTTTCCATATTTTTTTCCCTTGTAAAAACCCTGATGACAATAGAAATGTGGGTTTTTTAAGGGTGGGCCGGATTTTTAAAAGATTTTTTTGCCAAGGACCTCTAAAGAAGAAGTCCCCCCTGAAGTACAAGAATTAAAAATTTCCCCTTTGGTAATTCCATTTTTTCTGTCAGATATAAACAGGAGGGGCTTTTTTTCCCAATATTGGCAAATAAGTATTATTTTTTTCGGCAAAGTAAAATAGAAAAAATGGAGGGAGGCAAAATTTGAGGTAAGAGTGGGGGGTTAGCACATACAGTATGGAATTTTTAATGAAAGGCCCACGAAAAGGGCAAAAACCCCCCGACGTGGAATGGTTTCCCCGACCTTTTTTTGGGATCCATCAGTGTTAATAGTTATTTTTTTTTTTTTTGTTTTTTTTTTTTTTCCATATTTGGTTTTTTCAAAATTCCTAGTTTTGTGTTTAAGTGGGTCCCTCGAGAAATTATCCCTTGGATTTTTTTTTTTTGGGTAAAAGTTATTTTTAGGAATCAGTGGGTCCCCCCCTATTGTATATCCTGTTCTTTTGGTGCAAAAAGTTCTCCTTGAAAAGGTTGGGTTGGTGAAGGGCTTAAATAGTAGTATTCGTTGCCAACTATGTTCCCCTACTGGTCTGGGATAATGATAAAATGAAAAGAGCTTATGGTCAATGCGCAGAAAGACCATTCTTTAAACATTCCCTCCAGTTTTGGGTATAATTTTTTACTCGATCAAGGACCCCTCCCCCCCTAACTTGAAATCCTTTTAAGACCCCCCTCCCACAAAAGCGGGAGTAGGTACATTCTTTGGGACGAATTTCGCACATTTTTAAAATTCGAAGCCGTGTCCCACGATGAGTAGAAATCTTCTATGTTGAATAAAGAAGAGCCCTTTCTTTTTAATATGGGGAATTGTGATAAGGGATTGAGGGTAAAGAAGAAAGATATTACCGAGATAAGTTCAGAAAGTTTAATTGATTGGATACCAGTATTAGTCGGTTTTTGTACGTGGAGTCGCGTGTAGTGATGTGTGGCTAATGGTGAAAAGTTAAAGAGAGGTTGTGCCCTATGTGCTTGAGACATGGCTATGGAATATGTCGTTATGTATATTCATGTTGTATGATTTTTCTTAATAAGCACCACAGAGCAAATGCGTATTGTGCATTTATGCAGTGATACTGATGCCACCGTATTGTCTAAGTTGTTTTTTTTCTTATAACTGATGTTTAGATGCCTGATTCCCCAAGATACCGCTACCACGCCGCATGCGTAGTTCCAAATTTTTGGAGACGGATTGGCACGGCAACGGGTAAAAGATAATTTCCTCAAGAGAAGCAGTTCGCAGGTCTCTTCTGACACCCCCCAAAGAGGATTGTTAGTTTAGAACCTTTAACAATTTTAAGTTTTTTTCTCGCATTTTACTGCGGACTGTCAGAAACATGTTTGGCAAAAGTATAGTTTTCTGTCCAAGAGTTATATCCTAAAAAATTTAACAGAATCCTTGAGAACAATATTACTGTTGACCAGAAGCTGAAGTTTCCTGGGATCTCGGATGTATCCCCACGCTTCCGGCCAAAAATGGGTACAGATTGTTTTTTCAGCGAAGAAATGTTTTTGTAAGCCAACATTTGTGCTTACACCATTTTTAGGATGGGCGGGTTAATCGAATTATTTTGAAGCTTGCCCGTTCGATGAGGCGCATATCTTTACCCTGGCAGGAGAATTTTGAAGATCCTTCTACATATAGGCCTACCATTGACGGGTTTGGAGGCAATTGGTTAAGAATATTATTGATTTTTTTTATAGAGAAGAGGGTGCACGCTAAGGACGGAAGCCCTGTGGAACTACCCCTCTTCCTTGTGTGAAATTATCCCGACAGGAGGTGCCTTGTTGACCCGGGACACGGAAGTTTCTGAGGGCGATTAAAAAGTTTTTTTTATGAAAATTTGGTAGGTTTGCCCTCGAAAGGCCCCCTATTATTTATAGAGGTCCTTGAAGGATCACCGTATCTCCACGTTTCGCGTTCATATGCCTATTTTCGATGTCGAAGAACACTGATTACTAAGTGGATTCTTCCTAAGGAAGGCATATTACGAAATTTTGCGTATCTCTAAAGTTTAAAAATATTGTCAATATGTGGCATACCTGCCTCTTTGCGGAAAAAGCCACTCACTGAAAGGGATGTATATGCGTCCCCCAGTTTCTAGAATGTAGACAAGGGGCGGGGCATTAACCATTTTTTTCCAGTAATATTTACACAGACAAGCTAGTAAGGGCCTATGGAGACATCGGACGGTAGGTCTTGTTCTCAGGGTTTTAGAGGGGTATCTTTCCCAGGTGTTTGGGGAAGGGAAAATACACTATTAGCAATTTGCCTCCAAGGCAGAGGGCGGAAAAGGTTTGTTTGTTCGTTCCAGAATTCTATTGTATAATTGTAAGAGGTGAAAGTATAGAGAGTCATGGGATAAGTGTTTCAGCATTTCATAAGTTATACCATCAGGACCAGGAAGAGGTGTTTTGAAGACTCTCTTAAGTATTTGGTGAGATTTCATTGAAGGTTAAATCGCTATTATAAGAGAGGTGTGAGGAGGTTTTGTTGACTGAAATTGATTTTATTTTTTGCCGTTCAGATCTTTGTTTATATGAAAAGAAAGAGTGTTTTGAGAAGGAAGGGGTACTGCAAGAGGATAGAGGCAAGAGTATGACCGATAATATTTGCTATTTCTTTTGTGTATCAGATATTATATTGTTATTAATGGACAGACAGGATATTGGAAGAGTTATTATAGATTCCCATGGCCCCTCTTTTTTTAGTTTTTTTCGTCCCCCCCCCCATAGCTTTTCCTTACCTAAAAGAAGTTTGAAGGTGTTTTTTTGTTTATGCCTGGGAAAGAACATATTTTTTGGCAATCTAGGGATTGGGTCCCCCCCTTTCTTTTTGAACTGGTTGCCCGCCCCCTTAAAATTTTCCTTGCCATAGGAGGCCCCCTTTTTTGTCTTTTTTCCCCCCCCCTTAAAAAACCAAGGGAAGGTTTTTTTTTTCGGGGTGGTTAGGGTACCCGTCCCGAAAAAAAATGCCTCCCCCAAGGCCTTTCCCTTTTCTTTCCCCCTGCTGCTTTTCCTTCTGCTGCCTTTTTTTTGGCTTATAGAGTGGCAAATGTTTTTTTCGTTTTCAGTCCACCAGACCGGTTTTTTTGTTTTTTTTGTTTTTTTTGATTTTTTTTTTCCGTTGGGGAGTATTGCCCCCCCCCTACAAACTTTTTTGGAATTGCTGGCATGCATCAGCCACCCTTTTGGCAAAATTATATAAAATTACTGGTTGGTAAATAAAAAAATTTTTTTTTTTTTTTTGTTTTTTTCCAACAAAGCTTCCGCCCAAATAAAGTGGGCCCCTACCATGTGTCCCCCCGTCAGATGAAATATTAAACAGACATTCTTTGGAGAAAAAGGTTTTTCCCCCAATCTGCCACCTTTACTGCCGTGGGTAAAAAAAAATGTATCGGGGGGGGAATGGATAAAAAGTTTCTTACAGCTAGGGATTGTTTGAATAAAGCTGGGGTTGGGAAAAGAATTTATCGGAAAATGATCACTAAGTTTGTTGGTTAGGTTTCCCCCCCACCAGAAACAGGAGAAAGGGGTTTTGTAACAGTGGCCCATAATAATGGGAAGGGGAGAGCAATAATTCGGCAATATCTAATGGCAGCACGGTGAATTAGGAAGGATTTTGGGTTTTGGAATAAAGGTGGGAGAGTAAAGGTTGTTTGTCGCCATTATTCATAATCAAAATAAGGGGAAAAAATCTGTTGAGGTATGTTTGTTTGTTTTTTTTTCAATATCTTGTTGTTCCGCCCCCCCCTTTTTATTTGTTTTTAGTAAAAAAATCCTTTTTTGTTTTGTTGTACTGCCCCCAACAGATTGGGAACCTAATGGGCCATTTTCCAATGTTCCCCCCCTAGGATTAAATGAAAAAAAGAGGGGGAAGGAAAGGGGTTTTCCCTTGGGAAAACTACGTTTATTGAAAGCTGAGTTTTTTGGGGAAATTGTTTTTTTTTTTTGTTTTGGTGGGAAGAATTAAAAATATTGCCAGATTGTAAAGTACGGTAAATTTTGAGGGGTGGAAAATTTTTTCCCCCCCCCCCCTAATGGCGAACCCAGCCTGCAATACTTTTTTGTGTACTGAAGAATTGGAAGTATATGGAATGGGGGTATTTGAATTAATTTTTATTTAAAAAGGGCAACACACCCCAGAAAGCCCCCTTTTTTTTCCCCCAAAAGCTTCAATTTGTCCTTTTTCTCCCTCCAGGATGTTATAGTTTTTTGTGAAAATGCGCCCCCGTTTTGGTTTTTTTTTTATTAGTTTTTTTTTTTGAAGATATGTGTTTTTTTTCCCCCTTGCAAGTGTGTGCTCAAAAAACGCCGCAGCGGAAAAAAATTATGAAATCATAGATTTTTTGAATCGAGAGAGAGAGTTATTTTGAGATAGATGGTTGGGGGTGGGGAGGGGTGCGATGGGGAACCCTGGGGGAGATGGAGCGATAGAAGAGTAAAAAAACCCCGCGGCAAGTTTCCAAGAAAGCAAGCAGGGCCCATAAATCAAGTGATTGTTTAGGGATGACCCCTGAAGAGCCTTTGCCGTTTTTTAGAGTTCCCCCTTAGTTTGTAAAGGTGGGGTAAAAAACTAGGAAATATTAATCGTTCCCCCAACCAGATTTTATGTTTCCCCCCTGGTTTGGTCCCCAAGAAGTCCCCCGTAGGATCCAAGTTTTTTTTAATATTGGCGGGGTTCCATACAATGGGGTTCCGTTTTGTTGGAAAAGGGAAAAATTTGCGTTTTTAAAGTCCCCCCCCCCTGGCTTTTTATTAATTAAATTTTTTTTTTGGACCACTGTTAAGTTTTGGCCCA
>JAWZYV010000314.1:0-24357 GCA_038373885.1 Cheiracanthium punctorium
CAACAGAATTCGCGTATTCCCTGGAAATGTTTTTTTCCCCTATTCCACATAAATTTACCTAAAAATTCCCCTCTGGAAGGGAAAATTTCCTTAATCTGGCAAAATCTGAAAAAGTCCCTAGAATATGGCCAATTTCAAGAAAAAACTCCCTTTTCCCCTGAAGGCCAATTTTCCGCCGAAAAGTCCCTATTTTTCCCCTGTTTCCCCTGACATTGGCATCACTGATCCGAATGAAATTGCTACTGTTGGAAGCCGGTTATGAGCAAAGTCTTGCCAATGTTTATTTTTGTTTTCTTGGCTTGGAATCGAATGTACTGAGGATGACCAAAATAGGTTGATAACCGTGATGTCACTTAACAGAAGAATGATCGTAACCGGTAGCACCAGTGCATAACCGACTGGAAAAATTCCTGAACGGGCCCGTAGATAAGCCTATTGGTTACTTATGCCAGACGTCCCCAAATTTCAGGGACAATCACATCACCAATTTCTGTGTTTTTTTGCAATTTGTCCCCAAAATGTAAAAAGACAATTGGGGACAATTTTTAACTATTACATTGTTTTTTAATTAGATAACATTTATTTCATTAATTATAGAATGTCCCCAATTTTGTTTCAAAATTGGGAACATGTCCTCAATTTTATCTTCAAAAATATCCCCTTAGCTAATAGTCCCCAATTCTGAATATAAAAATTGGGAGCATTTTATAAATTCAATGTTCTCAATTAAGATTCTGTTTATTCAGTTGAAACATTATTAACATTCATAAAATGAAGGAAGCATAATTGATATTTTTAAAAATACGGGAGGAAACAACCATTTGAATTAGTTTTGATCCCAATTGTTATTAACATTTTGGGGATAAAATTAAAAAACCTCTGAAATTGGGGACTGTCCCCGAAAATTGGAGACGTGGGGACAAACTGAAAAAATTCTGAAATTGAGAACTTTGTTGAAAATTGGGGACGTTTAGTCACCTTACGCTAAGGTGACCAAACGTCCCCAAAAATTTTCAAATTGTCCGCAGAATGTAAAAATGGAACTGGGGACAATTTTTAATTATTGCATTGTTTTTTAATTAAATTACTGTTAATTATTCCATTAATTATCAATGTCCCCAGTTTTGTTATCAGAATCGGGGACATGTCCCCGATTGTTTTTTAATTAAATTACTGTTAATTATTTCATTAATTATAAATGTCCCCACTTTTGTTTATAATCGGGGACATGTCCCCGATTCTATGTTTTAAAACTGGTAAGGTGACCATAGTCCCCAATTTTCGGAACAGTCCCTCAATTTTTGTGTTTTTTGCGATTTGCCCCCAAAAAGTAAAAAAACAATCTGGACATTTCTTAATTATTACATTGCTTTTTAATTTGATTACTGTTAATTATATCATTAATTATAATATGTTCCCACTCATTTTCTAAATTTGGAGACATGACCTCAATTTTACGTGTCACCTTAGGCAAGGTAACGTGACCAAACGTCCCCATTTTCAGAACGTTTTTCAAATTGTCCCCAAAATGTAAAACAGGAATTGGGGACAATTTTTAATTATTGCATTGTTTTGTAATTAAATTACCGTTAATTATTTGATTAATTATAAATGTCCCCAGTTTTGTTTCAAAATCGGGGACATGTCCCGATTCTATGTTCAAAAATCTGGTCACCTTAGGTAAGGTGAACAAACGTCCCCATTTTCCGGGGACAGTTCCCATTTTCAGGACGTTTTTGAAATTGCCCCCAAAATGTAAAACAGGAATTGGGGACAATTTTGTGAATTATTGCATTAATAGAGCATTTCGACGGACCCCTCCTCTCTGCGATCGGTCGCCGTCTTGCGTGACAGCTTGGGGTTCTCGTAATGTATTTCAATGGGAAAAACCCGATTTTCAACATTCAAAAAAAGTATTAAATTTAATTTTTTGGATGATTGTAATGGATGGAATTTGTTAATCAGACCTTCGACTTTTGTGTCCCAGGTGGCGTTCAATATTTTAAAAAGCTTAACATATAATATTTTAATGATATTTCAAGCGACTTTTTCCGCTGGTACTGCGTTCGGAAAGACAACATTATGTACGGGAATAAACACAACGTTTGTTTTAAGCACGGAGGTACAGATAAGGAGAACAAACGCCATGTTATCAAACTAGCCCAGCTTCAGTTGAAGATGGCCGTAGGATAGATTCAGTAGGAGATTATTCTGATGCTGCCATCTAGCGGCAAAAGTTACAAACAATGTCATAAAAGCTTATTCCATGTATTAGAAGTCAATGTTTTCATGTTATTAATTATTTATTCATATTTAGAAATTGAAAAACATAATAACGCTTTTAAAAATAAATAATAAAAGTTATGTATGCATATTTTATTCCTGTTATATTATTTAAAGAGTTTAAAAAAATGAAAAGTTTTTTTTTTCTTATATTTCATGGTAATAGCACAAGTAACAAAAATACAATGCTGTTAATTTGTTTGTGGCTTGAGTACTTTGAGAACATTTTTCCAAAATTACTTTTGAAAATAATGAACTTTACTTCCCACAAAACGTTTAAGAATTATACATTTTATTTTATTTACTATTATTATTTTTGTGAATATTTTTCAGAAAAAAAAATTCTTAATATTGAAGTAGGAAATTTATTTGTCACTACAGGTTTCAGCACAAAGTGTTTATAGTAGTATTGGATTGCCACTAAGAAGAGAGCTTAGTCATTATAAATTTTTATAAGATCTAAATACTCAAAAGATGCTTAAGATAAGACCAATTCCTGAAGATTTGTGAGCATCTTTGACTACATGCCATAAAATCCACAAATTAAGTTTATTCATATGAAATAAATGCTAATACACTGGACAAAGTTTCATGGCAGCATATGTTTATTACGCACATATCAGGTAGGCAAATAAGGGGTTGCACAAAAACCCTTATTTGCAATCAAAAAGTAGGTACAAAGTAGGTACATGCAAAAAGTAAAAAGTGATCAAAAAGTAGGTACACATGCAACTAAAAATTACACTCATTTCCACCAATGTGTAGCAGAGTGGTTAAACCCCCTGAGATTGGTAGATGATGGCTCAAGTGTAGGAGCAGGGTTCTGTCCTCTCACGGGGCTGTCAGTCTAGCGGTCTGGAGTTTTGGGCGGTTTTCTCCAGATGTAACATGAATATACGCTAGATACCCAGAAAAATCCTCCCCCAAGGCAATTGCCCCCCCCTTGTGTTTGTCCTTTCTTTGACGTGGAATTATAAGCGGTTCCTCGTGCACAAGCACACAAATCCTAATACGTGTTCCAACACAACAACAACAGTACTCATTTTCACAATTTTGAAAGACAGGTAAAAAGTCTAGTGCCACTAAATGTTTGGAATACAGCTATTGTTCATTTATCTTGAGTACACTGAATTATGAAATTCTGGAATTGTAATTGCTTATGTATGTGTGTATGCAATTTTGCTTTATATTTGTGAGAATTTAATGTATTTATAATTTCTGTACACATTTGCATGTTCCTGGACGAATCCTTTTAAAAGTGTTTAATTTTAATTGCCTTATCTAGAATTTTTTTTTTTTTTATTTTACATTAGAAATTGTGGTCAGTCAAAAATGAAAATTTGAGACTTTGTAGACTTGCATTCTTGAATTTGGCTAAAGAACAAAACATTAATATTATTCAGTTTTGAATTATCTTTTAATATATTTAATTTTCAAAGAACAAATAAAATAATTATATTTACTTCTATTTTTAAAACTGAAAGAATCACACACAGTCAATTATGCATAATAATTAAACAGGATGTCCCCAAAACAATGAACTAAGCTTTGAATATTGTTCATAGACATGCACAATAAATTAAAAAGTTACTTTAAAAAAAGGTAGAATTTTATGACATCTTAAAATTTCCTTTAGATTAAATCTAAATAAATACAAATTTGAATTTCTATATGGCACTAATAGAAAAAATTATTCCAAATTAGTAAAATGTGTTCCATACAATAATTAGTTCCACAAATTCAAAGCTAATCATCAATAAGAAATCAAAATTAAATTTATGTTTATAATTAAAATATCATATTACAAAAGTCCATAAATTAATAGACATTACACCCCGACCCCCAGATAAAAATCAGGTATCATTAATGTTATGTGCTGTATGAAATATGAAGAAAAAAAACACATTTATTCATTTAAAGATTTTTTATTTACGTACTTTCTAGCATATGGTACACTGAGCAAATTTTAACTACAGCAATCAAACTTGCACTATTTAGTGTACAGTCAAACTATTTCAGAAATACAATTCAAAAATTTTGTTCAGCTATCAAACCATAAAAATTTTAATGATACTTACATAGAAGATTCACATTCTTTGGAAACCAAACTGCAATTATTTCTAGGCCTATCTTTCTATGATAATTTGTGTCGGAATAAAATACTCCATTGTTTCAATGTAACCCAGGAAAGACAAAATGTTGGAAGACATCTCTTTAATAAAGTAGGACTTAATGTACTTCAATAAGTTTCAATGTGGTTCTTCTAAACTAGTATAGCTAGATGCCATTTATCTTTTAAATTTCAAATTCAATAAATCAAATAACTTCATCTGTACTTAAAACACAGCAGCCTGAAAGCTCTGCACACATGATCTTGTAAATTCTGATGCAGAATTCTTCATCCTGTTCATGTAAAATCCATATAGTAATGTTCATGTAAAATCATGTCTTCATCCTCTTCATGCTGTTAATTCATACAATGATCAAAAATTAGCTAACTTCCATCAAATTATAAAAAACAAAAACAAGGATTAAATTCTGATAAAAAAAAATAAAAATAAATAGTTATTAGCCAGAAAAATGCAAGCACATATGCTGCTGCTTTCAAATATACAGCAACACTGAACCAGCATTCATCAGGCATTGAAAAAAGAACAAATATTTAAATGAGAAGAAAGAAATAAAAAATTGTATATTAATTAATTAACAGATATTATTTCTTCTAATAAGTTCATTAAAAAACATGTTTTTTTAAAATGATTTCCGTTATAGCAACAACAGAAAAAAGTTCCAAAACAAAAAGAAATACAAGCAAATAGAAAACTAATTTTAAAGCACAAAGGAGAAAAATTAGTAGGAAAAGGAAAAATGCAGAAAAAAAAGCATTGTGAAATTGGATCATACATTAGAATTATTTTGATTAAATTAATAAAAATAGACACAGGGTTAAAATGATGTTGTAAAATTAAAGAATATAAACTCACTCAGAGTATAAAGTAAATAAAAAAACTTTGTGAAAAACACACATAAGATGTTATAGGTAAGAGGTTTGTGTTTTTTACAAAGTTTTTTTATTTACTTTATTGTTTAACACCAGTATTTTGAGTGTCTTTTCCGTCACTCAGAGTATGTTATAACCTCAGTAATACCTTGGAAGGTACCCTACCTTGTATCTTCCAAACACATGTAGTAGTAATTAATCCTGCATAAAGACATTACATATTAAGCAAGTATGGATAATCTAATATTCATCAAATCTTCAATAATCTATCGTAGCAATTTTCTGTTATTTAAAATTCACACATTTATGCAATGCAAAACAAAATTTATATCATTTGTTAGGTAACGCTCGTATTTAACAGAATATTCGACAAAAGATTCCTTTGGCTGCACTCAACAACTTATCTGTTAAATAAGAGGCAAAACTCAAACATTCATACAAAGAATAAAAATAAATTATTTTTCTGTTGGTTACATATAACGCAGGGGTTTCCAACTTAAAAATGTTCGCAGGCCACAATTGAATACACTTGTCTAATGGTGGTCCACAACATAATCATGTTCTAAGTCATTAGTTTTTTGGGAGATTAAATACATTGATCAAAAATTAGCTAACTTCCATCAAATTATAAAAAACAAAAACAAGGATTAAATTCTGATAAAAAAAAATAAAATAAAAAATGGATAATTTTGAACGTTGCCATCATGATGAGACTTAGGAATTAACAACCAAATCCAAGCCAGTGATGTGCTAACTACTATACAATATAAAACGGCAAAATGACTAAAATTTAAATGAAAACTTTAAAATTACAAGAGGGAAAAAAATTAACATGAAAGCACACAAAATGTTCAATGAGAATTGGGATCTGTTTGCTGCAACTCCAAAAGAAGGGATGTTTACTAGAGATGAGACAAACTAGGCTCGGACTCGAGAGAAATTTTTCCTTTAGTGAACATATTCTTTGTAAACAGATTTTAAATAGTGATTCATGGGAAAAATAAACTAATTATATGCACTAAATTTCATGGAAACCTAGAAAAATCAAATTTATTTGCGAATGAAAAGTGTTTGAAATGACATGGATTTTCATAAAAACTTCTGTTTCTGAAATCAGAGCATCTAATTTGAAGTTGCAAAATTATTTTTGCAGAAAGATTCGTGGGCCACACAAAAAGGCTTCAAGGGCTGCCAGTTGGAAACCCCTGAAACCAAATAATTTGTATAGTTATAAACAAAACTGTTTAAAATTAGCAGAACTTAAAACATACATTTGAAAAAAAAAAAAAATCAGTAATTTTCTCCTGGTTATATGTGTAACCCATGCAGTTGTACAATTTAAACAAAAATTATATAAACATGTTAAAATAAAACTTAAAATATTCTTTAAAAGTACAACAATAAATTGATAATTTTCTCCTGGTTATATATAACCCATGCATTTGTATAATAATAAAGAAAACTAATAAAAACCTGCTAAGTAAGAGGCAAAGCAAAAACGTAAAAACATTAGTAAATTCTGGTTATATAGAACCCATGCACTTGTACAATTTAAACAAAAAATATACAAACATGTTAAAATGTACTTAAAAGCTTTATTTACAATGTCAGATTTTTTATTTTTCCTGCACATTTTACACAGACCTTCATTTCTCATCTTAGACATATAAGCCAGACAACCACCAGACTTCCTATTACTAAATACAAATAAATGTATTAAAAAAACCTCATAACTGTTTTCACATTAAAAAAATAATAAATAAACAAATCCTACACTTTCAGACATATTTAAAAACAACTGGAAGGGGGAAAAGGCTTACCGAGATTCAACATCTTTGCAAATGATCATTTTATCAACATTTTTTAATAGACAAGATATGCTGTCAAGGCTGCCTATATGATTTACTGGCTGTACTTCAACATTTTTTAAGAATATTTAAAATAATAAGAAACATCAAATCCTGATCTATTTAATAGATGATTTGAAAGCAATGAAAAAGGAGCACTGATATAAAATTTTCAAAATAGAAAAATAAGCATTTTTTAAAATTAAAATAGGGGGGGGGGGAATCCTGAAAAATATTGTAATTATTTTACAATCTGATCAATATTCACTTAAACATATAATTTCAAACTGTGCCACTGATTAGTTACGGGAAAAATATTGACGTTATATGCAAGAAATTATGATAGTACAGTTTTAAGTTAAAGACCAGGGTGGGAAAAATCTATTACCTGGGCATGCAATGTAAAATTTTTAGCTGGGCATGTTTTCTTTTCTTCCACTTGCCCGACAGGGCATGTAAAAAAATCGACTGTGGGCAATTTATAAATTACTTTTTAAAAATATTATATATTTTTAAATGCTTTCAAATTTTGGTACAGAAAAACTAAATGTACATTTCTATGTCTGCGATTTTATAAATGTCTCAGTAGCAATCTCAATACCTTAACTGTAAACAGAATCCCAACAATTATGGGGAAAGATAAAAACCTAACATTCACGTGTGTTTAAGGATTTTCTGATTTTTTTCTTCAATGCAAACAATATGAATAATGTAAATTTTACAGAGCAATGAAATGTAGTGTTTTTGGGGCAAGTAAATTTAAAGACTATTTCTTTCTATGACATAAAAAATAAATGATACTCACCTTAACGGATAAATCTTTACATATAACAACATGTCGATCATATGATGTATCATTAAATTTGACAAAAATAATGTTCTCTTTATGATGATTGGTTCTTCCCCACCAATTATATGGTATCTCAATGTCAGATATTCTATTTGTTATTTCAAGAAAGTGTTCTCTGGGCAATCTGTGTCAAAAACATCTTCAATGTGAACACCACCTACGAATGAAGTAAGGAATAACTATGGAATTATACAACACACATTCACACCAATAAAAGTAAATAAAATGGTAAACCAGGTACTATGATCAACACTCAAAGATAGAACGATACAAGCATGTCAATGAAAAATCTTAAAAATTATGCACACATATGTATCAAATATTCAGTACAGATTAATGATGAACATAACTCATTTCATTACCTTTCACACCAAGATTGATCTTTTTATTCCTTGATATGTTGCTGCGAGGAGTAGAAGGTTTCCTCTTTCGTGCAGTTACCGATAAATATTTGGGTAAGTTAGGGAATTTAGTTTGTACAGAGCCAGGCTTCAAGGTGGATCTTCCTTTTTCAAGGATAGACACTGTACCATTAAACAACTTTGTTTTGTAGACTCTTTCTATGCTTTCTTCATCAAAATGAAGCTCGCATATCTTACTTGTAGGTTGCAAAACTCTATCACTTCTAGGAACTGCTTTCCTCCACTGCTCTAGAAGGGTAATGTCCTAATTAAGAAAAATAAACAAAAAGACATTATAAATATAATTAACTTTTAAACAAAACCATTTTATGCAACAATATTTAAGTTTTAAGAGTTTAAGTAGTAGTATATGCTCCAGAAAGAGCAATGTAAGAATTGCTTGCCTTTAATATTTTAAAGTAAGCTCTAATTAAATTCAGAAAGATATATTTTGAATTGATTTTTCATTAAATAAATGTTTAATAAAGAAAATATTCATAAGAATTTCGAATAAATTAAATACATTTTAATTCCCCATAAGTGATGCTGCCATCTAGTGGCCATTACATAAACAAATAGTAATTTTATTTTAGTGAACTCTATATTTTTTTGGACAAATTGAATGTTATATAAACTGATGAACCAAGACTGATACTGAAACAGAATAAAGAAAACATAGTTGAATTAGTCTAGTACAACTGTTGTACTGCTTACACATAAGTAAGTGCCACAGAAAGCCATTGAAATTATGCACATTTTGTAATTTTGTATCTTTTCCTGAATTAAATAAAAGTCATATAAAAATTACCAGTTTTTAATAGCTTGTTTAGTGTTCTGGTTCTAAAGAGAACTATAAATAAGGAGTATTATATCGATAAAAAGAGATAAAACTATGATTTCCTAAATTAATACATAGTGCAACAATGAAGCTTTCGGAAAAAAAATTCTTAATTTTGTTAGCATGTTTAAGTTTTTTATTAATTCCACATATATTATTAAGTTATTCCAATAACTATAATTAAATTTTAAGAGGGCTGAATAAATGTACCGAGTAATAATGACTTGTATATGAAAAATATTGCATTGGTAGAATACATTTCTCTAATCTAGTTTTTGTTTTAATTTTAATCGCAATGATCAGATTCCGATTTCAGTGTTTAAAGGTATAGAAATTTCTTAAAATCGTTAACGTTTGACAGAAAATGTTTTTGTAAAATGACGCGTTTAATTTTATTCTAGTTTTAAGACCGGTTGTCAGATTGAGTGATTTATTTCATTTTAATTTTGCGTAAAAAAAATGTAGAATACTTTACACAGAAAATGCAATTCTCGAATAATAGTATGTAAATATGATTTTATATAAAGTAAAAACATAATTATTATACACCAAAAAACACAATTACGATACAACTTCAATTTAAACAATAGAAAAAGTGTAAACAAAGGAAAACAAGACTTACGTTGGGAGATTTGAAAAAACTAGAATCCAAGTTCAGCATATTTTTTTCTTTGGCTGGCATAACCGGAAGTGCACCCGGGAGCAAAACTTGCACTACGGGCCATCTCGAATTAAAAAAAAAAAATATTTCACCTATTTAAAAATAAAAAACCAACTTCTGTAGCAGCGATCCTATACTAAAGGCGTAGGGGGAGAATCACTAACGCCATCTGTCGACTGCATCGGTCGTTAGGTCCGTTTTCAGGGAAGGAATCCCATTGGCGTTGGAGGTCCTTTCCAATATACGTCCGTGGTTTTAAGATTCTGCAGGTCATTCGGATTACTGTTTGTTTACAAATATCATTGTTGTGCATGCGAAATTTTCTTACGTTGTGAGATTTATGCAAGAATAAAGTTTTGTTTTTGAATTATAATTCATTGGATATTCTGTATACCCTAGAAAACATCAAATTCCATTAATATTTATATTAAAGAAGTATTTATTTAAATTCCTATTACGATATATTCAGATTGTTTTTTTTTTCTTTTATAAAAAATAAATGTACTGCTTGTTATTATTTATCATAGTGTTCTTTTAAATATGTAAATGCCTGTAAAATAAGACCAGTTATCCCACTAATAAAAAATTGTAACATATGCATCGCATAACATATTTGTACATGTAATTAATCTAATACTTATGAATATGAATTAAAAAAATAATCCAATAAATCTACTAAATTAAAGACGTAGACCAATTAATGTAATCTTTACTTAGTTGCATAATTATTTAAATTGACAGTAAACATGAGTGCAAAATGTAAATTTATCTGTTCTTCTCTACTTATTATAAAAGAAGATGTCTGTGTGTGGATCTGTGTGTGGGTCTGTGGGTCTGTGTGTCGGCGGCGTTACGGACAAACGGCTACACCTAGAAACACCAAATTTGGCACTCGGGAAGATCTAAACATGAAGTTGTGCACCTCGAAGCGATTTTTTCAAAATTCGACCTAGAATTTTTTTTATTTTATGTTTTATGCGATTTTTGGCATTTTTTCTCACCTAATTCGTAATAACGGCGGAAATTACGCTCGCAGCAAAACGACATTTGTATCATCGGATAGAGGAGACATTTTTCTTTTAAAAACAGTTTGTTCTGAATACGTAACATAATTTACCGATTTTTAGGAATTTTTTTACTAAGCATCGACTTCGGCGAATTTTTCGTAAAATAATTTTAAAATTGTCGCCATCTTGAATTCTATCCGTCATAACTTTTTGATATTTTGACAAATCGTGAAACATTCTTTTCTCCCTCTTTTAAAATAAAAACGAAAAAATTATGTAAATTAGATGATTTTTTACGAATTTTAATGCAGCCTAATGTTTAGAATTTAATTGCATCAACACGATATTACGAGAACTTATGTTCGGTTGTTGTCACAGAAAGGATTACAAAAAAGGGTTTTTTCAACCAATCGAGATTTGAAATGGGATATCAGAATTTTAATTCGCAAGTGAGGATCTATGACGTCAAATGCTTTAAGATACGTGAAAAATACGCCATAATTTTAACTCATTTATTCCTTCTCTATTTTCAACACATGGAGACGATATTTTGAATAAAATTTACTGTAGAAATAAACTAATAAATTCACGATTATTATTATTAGAAGTGGTATTTTAATCCGGTGCTTATTTAAAAATTGAAATGTCTTCACGGTGCTGAAAATGTTCATTTTAAAAGTTACAAAGTTCGTTTCAAAGCGCGATATATTAAAATTTTTCTATTTACTATTTTTATTTTTGGCATTTAATTATGGCGCAGGCGTTGCCTAGCGTATGCATGCAGGTTGCGAGTATAGTTTTATTTTAACGTTGTATTACGTTCCTCCATAAAGGAGAGCTTACGGGATTACATTAATTGATCATGGCACGTGATAATTTAATTGCGTTGCCACAAAAAGGATTAGAAAAAAATGTTCTTTTTCCAACCAATCGATTTTTTAAATGGGATATCGGAATTTCAATGCGCAAGTGAGGATCTATGACGTCAAATGCTTTAAAATACGTAAAAATTACGCCACAAATTTAACTCATTTATCCCTGCTCTTTTTTTAACACAAGGAGGCGATATTTTGATTAAAACTTACTTTAGAAATAAAGAGCAATTCATGATGCCAACCGGGGTATCTTTTACGGTAGTTAAACAGTGACGTCATAAATTTTTAAAAATGCGTGAAATTTGTAAACTCTGCAACTCTAACGTCCTGTCACAGTTATAGCGATTCTAAATAGCTCCTCGAGATGGCACAGTTTGATGTTTTCAGTAGACAGAACTATGGAGGATTTATAAGATATCTTTATATTGGATACATGGATATTTAAGTTGGCACCGCTTGAATATTTTTCGCCACGGTGAGATTAAATGTTTTGCGGTGCTAAATACGCCAATCCTACAAAACTATGCATAAATTAAATTTATATGGAGAGCCTCCTTAATAGCAACTATTATGGGAAATGAATAATGTTTATGGTAATGCGTAAATTGCTAAAGAATCGCCATAGAATATAAAGGTCCCATTTGTGCCAAATAATGTAAGCTGTATCGTTAAATTGAGCATTAAAGAGAGAGAAGCGAAGATAGATAGTATTAATATGCGTAATAGGTAGTATTGGTAGATTTGTAAGGATGATATGAATAAATCCCAATATACAACGTTAATAAATATTTCATGAAATTAAAAGTGTTCTGTTAATCCTTTTTCAAGGGTTGTTTTACAACCAACTGAACGATAAGTAATTCTAATTTGCGTTGATATATACCGCAGTAATTTCGACAGAGGAGATTACTTGAACTTTTTAAAAATGAAATTCGCAGCTATTTTAAAATAAATAGTTGTTCATTTCATGTAGTGTCTGAGGTATTTAATGCTACAACTTGAACCTCAAAACAGTATGATATAGAAATAACACATTTTGAAAGTCAGGAGTTCTCTGCAAACCGCTAAGCTTTTCACTTTTCTGATCGCGAATGACACTGATGTAGTTTTTTGAGTCATGATATTGCAATGATGCCAAGTTAGTACTCATGACGCAAACTTTACATTATAAGTCAAATAATTTCGCTTTTATTTTAGATTTCACATCACTGGAATTAAGTGGAATTACACATGTAAGGAACATTTTCGTTTCCTACCGTGCGAAGAGCGGGCACGCAGCTAGTAATTCCATAAAGCTTCTGCCTTTTTATTATAAGATGGAAAACATGTTTCGCAATGTTAGCTCATAAAACTGTACGAAACAATTCTACAATTACATTTTTGAATTTTGTTTCAAGTTAGAATCAGAACAGAAATCAAAAGCTGGAACTCTGACCCTGTATTTCTTTTTTCTGGGTGAATTTTTACATATTAGGCAAAACCCAGCAAAGCTCATGAATACTTTGCTCTGAAGCCCAACACTACCGTGTTGGGCTTCAGTATACATTAATTCATAAATTTTCCCCTTTTCAAGCACAAATTGATTTTAGCAGACACGACAAATCATATTCGCTTCACCTCGACCAGATTTGAGAGTCCTGAGACCACCAGAATTTGGGTGTTTTCTGTCTAATGCTTATATTTCTTCCTGCTAATTTCCGACTATTTAATTTTATATCACTGTTCTGTGAAATAATTATTATATGGGAAAATCTTTAAATTATCGTTATTTTAATTAAATGTGCTACCAACCCATATTGCAGGGGTTTGCAGTTCGCTACTGAGAATTAACATAAGAATATTAAGGCTCCGGCACCTTTTTTTGCTAGAAATTGCCGCTAGCCCTGGAGCAATTAAATGTTTTCTCATTGAAAAATTTCTTTCATAAATTTCCAAAAAGTTACACTTTTTGTATATAACCCGCATACAAAAATATCCCCAATCGGTAAAATGTGCGCCATATTCTGATGAGGTGATGTACAAAATTTGAGAATTATATCCTGAAAAGTGTCAAAGGTATGAAGATAATGAGTACTGACTTAAACATAATTTTCAGTAGCTCTTGAAAGGAAAAAAATCACAATCACATTTTAAGGGTCATACAGATATTATGAAAGAATATTTTACATTCAAATATAGACCCCAGTCACCTTTGTTTATAGATATCCCTTAAGACGTTATATGATGAAAGGCTGAAATTTTGTACATCACCTCATTTGTGCATGGGGTACATTTTATTTTCTAGGAATTTTTTTCTAAGGTAGTTCTAAGAAATTTTAAAAAGTGTAACTCTGTGAAAATTAACAAGAGGAATTTTCTCTTAAGATAGTCTTTTTTTTTAAACCTTATTTTAAACATTTATTCAATTTACACTGCCTAATTATCTTTAATAGATAAAGAATTAAAGCATGTTATCACTTTCTAGGGGCACTGTACGTGTGTGTGTGTGTCTATACAATTTATAAACACTAATATTTTTACTTCCTTGTATGACGTACAAAGAAATAATGTGATCGCAAAAAGAATTCGGTATCCAGATTTTGACTACCTCTAAATTTACTGAGTTTGCGACTTCGACATCCATTGTACACATGCATGTATGTTCATATAAATTCATGTACTAGCATTCTGACTGACAGCTAGACCATTTTGATCAGTGTTTCCTGGCGCCTGTACGTATGTGTGTATGTAGGTAACTCACATATCTTAAAAAGTATGAGTCGTACAATGTTGAAATTTTATCAGTGGCGGGTCGTGGGATACAGCAAATACAGCCGGGCTGCACTTGAAATTATCAGCACATACTTTAAAATAATTTATTCTACTAATTTTCCTAAATTCAGATTAGAATTGTGGAATTCCTATGGTAAATTAAAAAAATCTCCGAAAAAAACCAAACACAAAAAAACGTATTGTGGCCGGATCGCTCATTCAGAAAAAAAGCACTTTAATCTTCCCCCAATTCAATTGGTAAAATCTTTGGTTCAGCCCAGAGCACTGAAAAGAAAATTGGCAGCACCGTTGCCATGACAACGACTACGTAAGCAGCCTCTCCGTCATAGGGAGTATGCAGCTGATACAGCCGATGTTCGACATTTTTTAACGGCGGCTGAACTTGAGAACTCGACTAACAGATTGGCTCGCACGAGAAGGAGGGAGGGGGCAAGGAGAATATATGTTTGGAAAAATCTCGACTTTATACTGCTGAATTTATCAAGAAGGTAAGCCTGAATAGACGCTTATGAATGGACAATTACCCATCAAAGTAGTATTGTTTTTAAGTAAGCAAGAACTGGCATTTAGAGGACATGGCGAGCGAGAAATTTCTTTAAACATGGGAAATTTTAAAGAGCTTTTAAAATTATTGATATCTGAATTAAAACAACGCCTTTTATGGGGACATCACTGACGGATTTGCATGTTTAAAAGAAAGGAGGATTGATTTGACTTATAAAAAATAAGTAAGTTCCATGCACAGAATCTCGCTATTTGTCATCCACCGTGTTTATCATCCAAAATATCGCTAATTAACACCAAAAATAATTATGCATTTTGCATGACCCTAAATCTTTTAACTGTAGAATGTTGAAATTTTGTATTTAGAACTATTGTAACATCAAGCTTTAACTCTTTGATTGCTGTGGACTGAGTAATTTATTTACAGGGTCACCCAAAAGACTTAAAATATATTAAGGGTCTATAGATACCTTCATTTCATTAAAAATCTGTGATGAATAACTGTTTCAGCTGTGACTGAAATCTCGCTATTGCAAGCTTATTGGCTTTTGTCAAAATATTGCCCAATTAAGTGAAACAAATCTTTAAAATTGAACTCAGCTTGGCGGTAAACTTTAGAATTGCAGTATTTTGTCTCTTTCAAATGAAATAAGTTTAGATGAAGTGCCCTGAAAATATTTCTGGTTTAATAGAGGTACAAGGAAGTCATGTGGTGTCCATATCAGATTTATTAGTTCAATGATTTGACAAAAAAAAAAAAAAAAAAAAAAAATCATAATAAAAGGAGTAGTATATAGATTTTTACAGTTATATTCTTCCATGATGATTGTATGTAAGAGAATTTTTTTTCAACATCGTAAATTACAGTGTTACTTGAAAATATGTTTTCACATAATTACACCACTAACCAGGACCGCTACATGCAAGCAATAGATATTAAAAAAATCAGATGTCAGTCAGCCAATTTAAATTACTTTAGAAGTTATTTACAAAAAATTGAAAGAAAAAAAAAGCATCATATTTGACAATATTTGACTGCATAAAATGATTTAGGTTCTTGAATCTAAACAGCAGATAAGAACAGTATTCATAGAAAAATTGCTACTGACATATTATCCCGGCACTCAAACAAGACAAGCAATTTCTCGCCAAGATAAATGCCGATCACATGAAATTATTAATGGTTTCTAATAGGATTGGCAATAGTTTCCAGCACATTTGATGAAAAAATACCTACTTTGTCGGAAATGACCACCGGGATAATACGTAAGTACCAAAAAATCTTCAGAATAATTTCTAATCCTAATATCAGCTCCACGCAGAACAGAGTGGAAATAGTTTTAGGTAAAAGAATAAGGATTTATTTTAACGAAGTACAGTTTAACCATTTAATCATCTGTCCATGGACACGAGAACAACAACAGTATAACATGATTCACGAAGTCAAAGAAACAACAGAAAGAATTGAGATAAGAAGGTGAAATAAAAGAGGGTGTCAGTTTAATAGAAAAAACACATTTATTCAAGATATTTAAGTTCCACTCCATACCTAATTCAGAATACTGCAAAAGAATAAAAAGGGTGGTAGCAAAGTTTAGTGATTTTGAAAAAGTAGATTCTACAGTGGTTTTTTTTTTTTTTTTTTTTTTTTTTTTTAGCATAAGCAACAAGTAATCATACATTAACACATCACATGCCAGTTTCAACATAAGAAACTTCCTGTTTTATTTATTTATTATTATTTTTTTAATAAACCAACCACTGGTACAAAACTAGTTCTGTAAACAATGTATAAATTGACTTTTTAATCAAAATATATTTTAAAAAAAATAATTAACAAACCAATTCTTTCATGTTTTTTATTGATTTATTCTAATGCACATTTAATAACAGAAACCACACCAGAAAGTGTTATCCACAGAAAGCATGCACTAAAATTCATGTCAATCTAAGGATAAACCTATCTAGCCATAATCATAGCTTCAAATTACATTGGAGACAAATTATCCATATATTTAAAAATCATGAAAAAATATCACAATCCTAAACTAGAAACAATATCTAATTTTGCAATTAGAGTTTAATTAGTTGCTGACAGTTTTAAAATTTCTTCCATATTTCTAAATAAATAATGTACATTCTTTCGTGCACAGTCGTGGATCGCTGTCACGGACTAAGAGGGTTCAGGACAATCATCCAAGCATTGCGAAAGAACTAAATGAAATTTGCCAAAAAGGTGGCGCTGGGAGTCGTACTCATTAATTTTTGGCGCATGCGTCGTCTGCTAGTAGCTGAAACGTAAACAAATATCAACGGAAGCACCCCGCGGGAGATACTTACGCCATGTGTCGTCAGAGGGCGCCCGTGCCGTTAATTATTAAAAGGGGGTCGCATATTTTCCTTTCAGAGGATGATGCAGTTTCGCCCGACTGCCGCTTCCTGATGACCGTCCTAAAGCCTCTTAGTCCGTGATCGCTGTCTAAACTGAAACGCCTGCAGTTTGTTTACATTCTTCACAGTGGGGCTGCGTTCGTAATTCAAAAACCCAATGAACCTCCTCAGATTACACATAGTTTATAGAGCATTTCGACGGACCCCTCCTCTCTGCGATCGGTCGCCGTCTTGCGTGACAGCTTGGGGTTCTCGTAATGTATTTCAATGGGAAAAACCCGATTTTCAACATTCAAAAAAAGTATTAAATTTAATTTTTTGGATGATTGTAATGGATGGAATTTGTTAATCAGACCTTCGACTTTTGTGTCCCAGGTGGCGTTTAATATTTTAAAAAGCTTAACATATAATATTTTAATGATATTTCAAGAGACTTTTTCCGCTGGTACTGCGTTCGGAAAGACAACATTATGTACGGGAATGAACACAACGTTTGTTTTAAGGTTAGGCAGGTTATTCGGATTACTGTTTGTTTACAAATATCATAGTTGTGCATGCGAAATTTTCTTACGTTGGGAGATTTATGCAAGAATAAAATTTTGTTTTTGAATTATAATTCATCGGATATTCTGTATGCCCTAGAAAACATCAAATTCCATTAATATTTATATTAAAGAAGTGTTTATTTAAATTCCTATTGCGATATATTCAGATTGCTTTTTTCTTTTATAAACAATAAAATGTACTGCTTGTTATTATTTATCATAGTGTTCTTTTAAATATGGACCAGTTATCCCATTAATAAAAAAAGTGTAACATATGCATCGCATAACATATTTGTACATGTAATTAATCTTATACGTATGAATATGAATTAAAAAAAGTAATCCAATAAATCAACTAAATTAAAGACGTAGACCAATTAATGTAATCTTTACTTAGTTGCATAATTATTTAAATTGACAGTAAGCATGAGTGCAAAATGTCAATTTATAATTCCATTATGTTACATAAAGCTTCTGCCCTTTTATTATAAGATGGAAAACATCTCTGTTTCGCAATGTTAGCTCATAAAACTGTACTAAACAATTCTACAATTACGTTTTTGAATTTTGTTTCAAGTTAGAATCAGAACAGAAATCAAAAGCTGGAACTCTGTCCCTGTATTTCTTTTTTCTGGGTGAATTTTTACACATTTGGCAAAACACAGCAAAGCTCATGAATACTTTGATCCGAAGCCCAACACTAGTACATTAATTCATAAATTTTCCCCTTTTCAAGCACAAACTGATTTTAGCAGACAAGACAAATCATATTCGCTTCATCTCGACCATATTTGAGAGTCCTAAGACCATCAGAATTTGGGTGTTTTCTGTATAATGTTTATATTTCTTCCTGCTAATTTCCGACTACTTAATTTTATATCACTGTTCTGTGAAATAATTATTATATGGGAAAATCTTTAAATTATCGTTATTTTAGTTAAATGTGCTACCAACCCCATATTGCAGGGGTTTGCAGTTCGCTACTGAGTATTAACATAAGAATATTAAGGCTCCAGCACCTTTTTTTGCTAGAAATTGCCGCCAGCCCTGGAGCAATGTTTTCTCATTGAAAAACTTCTTTCATTAATTTCCAAAAAGTTACACTTTTTGTATATAACCTGCATACAAAAATATCCCCAATCAGTAAAATGTGCTCCATATTCTGATGAGGTGATGGACAAAATTTGAGAATTATATCCTGAAAAGTGTCAAAGGTATGAAGATAATGAGTACTGACTTAAACCAATTTTCAGTAGCTCTTGAAAGGAAAAAAATCACAATCATATTTTAAGGGTCATACAGATATTATGAAAGAATATTTTACATTCAAATTCAAGTATAGACCCCAGTTACCTTTGTTTATAGATATCCCTTAAGACGTTATATGACGAAAGGCTGAAATTTTGTACATCACCTCATTTGTGCATGGGGTACATTTTATTTTCTAGGAATTTTTTTGTAAGGTAGTTCTAAGAAATTTTAAAAAGTGTAACTCTGTGAAAATTAACAAGAGGAATTTTCTCTTAACATAGTTTTTTTTTTTAACCTTATTTTAAACATTTATTCAATTCACACTGCCTAATTATCTTTAATAGATAAAGAATTAAAGCATGTTATCACTTTCTAGGGGCACTGTACATGTGTGTGTGTCTATACAATTTATAAACACTAATATTTTTACTTCCTTGTATGGCGTACAAAGAATTAATGTGATCACAAAAAGAATTCGGTATCCAGATTTTGACTACCTCTAAATTTACTGAGTTTTTGCTTGACATCTCATTGTACACATGTATGTATGCTCATATAAATTCATGTACAAGCCTTCTGACTGACAGCTAGACCATTTTGATCAGTGTTTCCTGGTGCCTGTACGTACGTGTGTATGTAGGTAACCATAGGCGTAGAGTTATATGGGCCCATGGGGCTCGAGCCCCCCCAATAATTTACCACTAAATACAGAAAACTTATTTATACTAACATAAAAAGAAAGTATTTCACGCCATTTACAAACGTTTAAAAAAACCTTTACTTGTACTTTTAAAAATTTTCTTCTTTTGATTTCAATCATGATTTAGTATTCATTGTGACGCCACGTAACACACAATGTTACAATAAGCTGCCCTCGCCAGGCTCTGGTTAATTAAAATTGGATTATGCAATGTAAAGTATGAAATGAAGAAAAGTTCAGATGTGTCTAAAATGCACTATCTCATCGAAAATGTTTTTATCCCCTCCTTTGGATTTTTTACTTTGCTTTTTTTTTTTTTTAACTTATAACATGGTAGGAAGATACTAACATGGATACTTACCTTACACAGGTGTAGAATTCTAACGGAATATAATTAACCACTTTTTGTAAACAGTATATATTTTAAGCCAAAAAATCATGTAGGAAAAGTGGTTAATTATATTCTGTAGTAGTTGGCAGCTATGAGTAAGTTATATGTACGTGAATCCGTGGCGTAGCCTGAAATTTTTCATGGAAGGGGGGGGGGGGTTACGACTTCTGCAACTCACATATATGTATACGTGTGTATGATAAGGGAGTGAAGAATATACATTTTGTATGGCAAAAAAATCCTCATGGGCAGTTATGACCCCCCTAACATCCCCCCCTTGGCTACGCCACTGATGTGAATATATGTGGTTGTGGGGCCTGGCCCCCCCAATAATTTTGAAAACTTTACGCTTATGTAGGTAACTCACATATCTTAAAAACTATGAGTCGTACAATGTTGAAATTTTATATTTAGGATTGTTGTAACATCTACATCCATACATTATGCTTTATGGGCAGAAATTCATTAAAGTGTAATTTAGAGATATTAAGTTATTTCAAATGAATCAAAAGTGATATATGTTGTTAAGGATTACAAAATGAATCTTGCCATCAAAAATGGTATCTTTATCATTTACAATTCTACAGGAGCACTCAGAAAAATTCCAACAAATTACAGCCAATGGCAGTTTTAGAAACATTCATTCATTTCAAGCAGAATAACATCTTACCATATGTTTGGATAATGGTCCGGTGACGTTCAACCACCTCCCTCAAAAACTGCATTAAAAGTCACCAAACTTGGCAACTTTTGGTGTATATATTTAATTTGCATATCTCAAAAACTATTAGTCGTAGATTGCTGAGATTTTATATATAAGATTGTTATAACATCTAGTTGTACACCTAGATTTTTTATTCCAATCTACTGGAGAGTTTATTTACAGGACCACCCAAAAGAATTTTCCTTGCAGTCTGCCAAGACGAGCAATTTTTCGCTTTGATAAATCCAGGTTGCATGAAATCATGATTGTTCCAAATACAATTGGCTACAGTTTGCCAGCACATTTTCCGAAAAAGTAATTTGGCATGAATGTCTATCAGGATAATATGCAACTACCAGAATTCCAATACATTAATGTCTATAGACATCTTCAAATAGTGGCGTAGCCAGAAATTTTTCATGGGAGGGGTTACTATTGTAACTCACATATATGCATACATGTGTGTGGTGAGGGAGCGAAGAATATACATTTTGTATTGCAAAAATTTCAGGGTGTGTGTGTGTGTGTTGTGATCCCTTATTCCCCCCCCCCTGGCTACGCCACTGTCTTCAATATATTATGTCTGTAGTCGTTCATTGTTTGGTCCATGCACAGAATCTCGCTATTTGTCATCCACTGTGTTGAGTTTTGCCAATATATTGCTAATTTAACACAAAAAATAATTATGCATTTTGCATGACTCTAAAACTTTTAATCGTAGAATGTTGATATTTTGTATTTAGAACTATTGTAACATCTAACTGTGCTTTTGATTGCTGTGGACTGAGTAATTTATTTACAGGGTCACCCAAAAGACTTAAAATATATTAAGGGTACATAGATACCTTCATTTCATTAAAAATCTATGATGAATAACTGTTTCAGCTGTGACTGAAATCTGGCTATCGCAAGCTTATTGGCTTTTGTCAAAATATTGCCCAATTAAGTGAAACAAATCTTTAAAATTGAACTCAGCTTGGCGGTAAACTTTAGAATTGCAGTATTGTGTCTCTTTCAAATGAAATAAGTTTAGATGAAGTGCCCCGAAAATATTTCTGGTTTAATAGAGGTACAAGGAAGTCATGTGGTGTCCTCATCAGATTTATTAGTTCAATGATTTGATTAAAAAAAAACAATCATGTCTAATTAAAGGAGTAGTATATAAATTTTTACAGTTATATTCTTCCATGATGATTGTATGTAAGAGATTTTTTTTTCGACATCGTAAATTACAGTGTTACTTGAAAATATGTTTTCACATAATTTACACAGGAACCAGACTACATGCAAGCAATAGATATTAAGAAAATCAGATGTCAGTCAGCCAATTTAAATTACTTTAAAAGTTATTTACAAAAAAATTGAAAGAAAAAAAAAAGCATCATATTTGACAATATTTGGCTGCATAAAATGATTTAGGTTCTTGAATCTAAACAGCAGATAAGAACAGTATTCATAGAAAAATTGCTACTGGCGTATTATCCCGGCACTCAAACAAGACAAGCAGTTTCTCACCAAGATAAATGCCGATCACATGAAATTATTAATGGTT
Source organism: Cheiracanthium punctorium (assembly GCA_038373885.1). NCBI lineage: Eukaryota > Metazoa > Arthropoda > Arachnida > Araneae > Cheiracanthiidae > Cheiracanthium > Cheiracanthium punctorium. The sequence goes on from JAWZYV010000314.1 coordinate 22,573, forward strand.
TCGAATACGATTGGCAACAGTTTCCAGCACATTTGATGAAAAAATACTTTGTCGGAAATGACCACCGGGATAATACGCAAGTACCAAAAAATCTAAAAATCTTCAGAATAATTTCTAATTCTAATATCAGCTCCAAGCAGAACAGGGTGGAAATAGTTTTAGGTAAAAGAATAAGGATTTATTTTAACGAAGTACAGTTTAACCATTTAATCATCTGTCCATGGACACGAAACAACAACAGTATAACCTTGATTTCTCGAAGTCAAAGAAATAACAGAAAGAATTGAGATAAGAAGGTGAAATAAAAGAGGGTGTCAGTTTAATAGAAAAAACACATTTATTCAAGATATTTAAGTTCCACTCCATACCTAATTTAGAATACTGCAAAAGAATAAAAAGGCTGGTAGCCAAGTTTAGTGATTTTGAAAAAGTAGATTCTATAGTTTTTTTTTTTTTTTTTTTTTTTTTTAAAGGCATAAGCAACAATAAGTAATCATACATTAACACATCACATGCCAGTTTCAACATAAGGAACTTCCTGTTTTATTTATTTATTATTATTTTTTTTAAGAAACCAACCACTGGTACAAAACTAGTTCTGTAAACAATCTATAAATTGACTTTTTAATCAAAATATGTTCTTAAAAAATAATTGACAAACCAATTCTTTCATGTTTTTATATTGATTTATTCTAATGCATTTTATATGCACATTTAATAACAGAAACCACATCAGAAAGTGTTATCCATAGAAAGCATGCACTAAAATTCATGTCAATCTAAGGATAAAACTATCTAGTCATAGTCATAGTTTCAAATTACATTGGAGACAAATTATCCATATATTTAAAAATCATGAAAAAATATCCCAATCCTAAACTAGAAACAATATCTAATTTTGCAATTAGAGTTTAATTAGTTGCTGACAGCTTTAAAATTTCTTCCATATTTCTAAATAAATAATGTACATTCTTTCGTGCACAGTCGTGGATTGCTGTCTACACTGAAACGCCTGTTGCTTGCTATTCTGCAGTTTGTTTACATTCTTCACAGTCGGGCTGCGTTCGTAATCCGAAAACCCAATGAACCTCCTCAGATTACACGTAGTTTATATGGATTACTGAGATTGCTAAATAATACATTTAGGTAAAGAAATAGTATGCGCAGCACGATGCGCGAAGCTGTCACTCAGCTGACGTCAGAGATACGTCACGTCGAAATGCTCTATTATAAATGTCCTCAGTTTTGTTGTAAAAATCGGGGACATGTCCCCGATTCTGACAATAAAACAGTTGAAAAGTCTGGTCACCTTACCTTCGGTAAACATTAAGGTGACCAGATTTTTGTAGTCAGAAACGGGGACATGTCCCCGATTCTGAGAACAAAACTGGGGACATTTATAATTAATGCAATAATTAACAGTAATTTAATAGAAAAACAATGCAATAATTAAAAATTGTCCCCAGTTCCATTTTTACATTCTGGGGACAATTTGAAAAACGTCCTGAAAATGGGGACTGTCCCCGGAAAATGGGGACGTTTGGTCACCTTAGTAAAGATATGTAATAAAACGTTCCCAACATTCGGGGGCAGTACTCATTTTCAGAAATTTTTAAGTTAATTCCAACGTCGCTGTTTCCTTCAATAATTTTTTGAATGTTAATAATGTTTCAATCGAATAAATTGAAGCTTAACCCTTTATAAGCCGAGTGTATGTGCAGAGAGTCGAAATTACTTGGAATTTTTCTTGACCATCTTTTAGGATTATTTCCTATATTTTCCTCT
>JAWZYV010000315.1:0-20724 GCA_038373885.1 Cheiracanthium punctorium
GAACCCTCTACCCAAGGCACCCCTCCTTAGGCAGGTAGCCCTCTATTAGCTTTGCCTTAATACATAATACACAATATAACAGTATAATAGTATTTAACGTCGGGAAATTTATACTAAGCTGGATAAAAGACAATAGACAATTTCTAAACAAAGCCCGAATGTGCGCACAGTGAAATCCAAACTATGCTTTATAAATGAAAAGTGATGACTTATCATGTACAAGATTAATTGTAATTTCGGTTGATTACCGCGGCCAATTTATTAATTAACAGGGGATTCCAAAGATCCGTATCGTTTTATTATAAACTTGCCGTACAGATGTCACATAAAAACAAAAATAGGCATGGTTTCTACATTTGAATATTTATCGCCAACTTAGCAGTATAAGGGTGTTAAAGTAGGATTCAGCACAATCACATAGTTTATAATGACTAACAATGAAAATCTTTTAATAGTTTTTTATATAACACTTTGAGAGTTTTTCTATACAGTTTCTTATTATCTCTAAATTTTATACAGTTTTAGACAGTTTTTACAGATTATAGGTTTTTGATATGCATAATTACGGATGTTGAAAAGAATCAGCAATACTAACATTGAAGTGTTTTCAAAAATATAATTTCAAACTGGTAGTTTCCATTTTTAGTATTATAATTTCTTTTTTATGTAGAAAATATTTTTAATAAGTATTTTGATAGTTTGCTGAAAGAACGGTGAAAAAAAAAAACACTTGTTTTTAACAACAAACTCATATATGTTGCGTTAAATGAGCTAAGCAAGTTATAAAACACTACTGACATGAGGCGATAAAACTGCGGTACTAGTTTTTCTGCAGATGCATTTTTGTGGCGGAAAAAGTGGTTTTACAGTCAATAGAAACTTCTACTTCACTCATTACTGATGAAATTGCTGACGGATTGTTTTTTATTGTTTTATTGATTTATTTATTTTGATGTTTCAAAACTATAAGATTTTTTATGAATTGTATTCATAAAGTACACATTTTTCATAGTCGGAAATTTAAAATACACATTTATGTTTTGCCTCCGTTTTAATGAATTTATAGTGTAGCTGCAACAGCTGATTGCATGCTTATTCAGTTACTGTTAAGTTGTCTATTTTTTTAATATAAATATTCTGAAAAAAGAAAAAAAAATGTAATTTGATATGATACACTTTAAAATCATTAAATGTATAAAATGTAATTGAAATCATACGAAAACATACTTGTTATATTCTTTATTACAACATAATAGAAAAAGCTGCTAAAATAGCAAGGGCTGTTTATGGTAGGATCTAATTTAGTTTAATTAAGAGAAGAGAAAATGCCATTCAGAAGAGCTCTTATCTTAATAACTGTATTTCCTATTTGTTTTATTTTATTTTTTTATTTGCCACACCATTGAAGAAAATTCTAGTTTAGTGGGTTTTTTTTTTTTTTAATGAGAAACGATGAGATATTATATCCGGAGCTTTCTGTTCTAATAAAAGATTTTGTCAGATTAATAAAAAATGCATTCTTACATTTATCTGTAGTTTCCTAAACTAAACGAAATACAACCAAGTGAAAAAATATGTTTAATTATCTTCTCCTACTCATAAAAAACAGCCTTTTGTGCAAGAGAGGAGGTGGAAGGCAGAATTTAAATATGCTAGTTCGATTACAAGTCCTTTGAAGAAATTTTTTATTTTAAACAAAGGACATGAAATCACCCATCAATCAGTCAAACTCTCAATGTCAATCTACCTTTGCTGACATTATGAAAACAAAAATTCTATATTTCAGCGGTTAATAAAATTCATTCTTTTAGATTGTGTATGTTTTCACAATAACTATCTCTCACAGAAAGTAACACAACGAAAACATCAACATGTGATAGTCTCTTCAACAATATTCAAACCCTTATATATTAATTCATCACAAGCATATATACATATATTGCTCCTTTTGATATTCACTCATCCATCAAATTTAAATCCAAATGTTCATGCTGCGACCTGCTATTGTCACGTACCCCAACCAGTATTAAACAGCTATTAATCAATTTTTCTGACTGGTGGTTAAACACCGCGCACGATCCCGCAACCTAAAATGGCCCATTTAAACAAGCATGACGAATGCTTTGCATGTGTATGGGGGAAACTCAATGGGAGTTCTTATTATTTACCCCTTCCCATCATAAAATTCATGCCCCATCCTTCCCCCAGAAAAGGATTATCCAACAGCAGTTACATTCGCCCTTTAAAGCAGTATTGTTCTCCCATAGCCATACATCAACATTGTACTGGTAATACACAGATTTCTACGGATTTATACTTAGAGACACCCTAAAGTGGCGGTATGCTTTCGCTTGGTGGTATTAGGCTCTGACAAAGAGGTGATAAAAAGAGTATCAAACCCGGTTTAGCGTAATCGAAAATGAGACCATATTTTCTGTTTATAACTTATGAGTTCTGGCATCGAGATGCAGTTTTCATTGCGACTGCTTTAATTTTTAAATTTTATCGAACAGTATTTCAATATTTAAAGTTTGCATATTCTATGTGCATCAGACGCAGACTCTATTAAGGTATTAAATCTTGTTCTTTCCTAAGTATCAGATTAGAGACAGAAAATCACCATGATTTCAAAATTCAATTTTTTATTGATTTTACTAGCAGACCCGGCCACACGTTGCTGTGGCTGAGTGATTTAAGCAGGATTTGAAAGACAAAATTTAACAAATACTTTAAATATTTTAATTTGATATATATACTCTAAATATCTTTAATCGTAATAAATCACAGTTGATGTTCAATGAAGCGCCAATCGATGTACAATATTTTTGGTCAATCGGTCCTTTGTTAATACAAATAAACTTGATGGTCTTCCTACTCGTGAACACGCCACGTATAATTGCCCATGGGAGAAACATGGATTTTCCAAGTCTAAGCCACAAATAGACATTGTTTGGCCTTGAGATTTATTTATAGTCATCGCAAAAGCTAAGCGAATGGGAAACTGTAGTCTTTTAAATGGTATGGGAGAATTGGATGGTATCATCGGAATACGTGGTAACAAAACAATTTCTCCTTTAAACTTTCCTGTCAAAATAGTTGCTTCAAGAACATTTCCAGTGATTCTTTTGATCACCAAACGTGTACCATTGCATAGTTTAGGAGGGTTTAAATTACGCAGTAGAATAATCTGTGATCCAATTTTCAATCGAAGATTGTGTGGTTGCATTCCTGATATGTCTAAAGAATTTAAAAATTCAATTGGGAAATTCACTGCCTCGTTTTCTTCTACAGTAGCATCAATAGACTTAAATAACATTAAATCACCTGGTAATAATTGTTGTATCTGGTAGTTAATCAGATCAACATCAACATTTTTCGCTGCCAAAATTGCACGATTACTAAGACAGTCATGATTTAAATAGTTATTTAGTATGTCTGGGAAGACACTTGAAATAGCTTGAGTAGTAGCATAGCTGAGAAGTAGCTTGAAAGCAGAATGTGCTGTCCGCCCACCATCCAACAAAGTAGCAGCTATGCCTGATGATGCAATTTTTTGTTGTGACCGTAGTTTTGCAAGGATGAAAGATAACAAATATGTTTTACCGGTCCCACCTGGTGCATCTAAATAGAAAAAACCGCCTTGTTTGGCATCAACAGCCAACATAATTCGATTGCATATGTTCTTCTGCTCGTCAGTTAATAATGGTTCATTGTTAGTAACAAATGTATTTAAATCACGATTATTAAATTATTCTTCGCGCTGCAAATCACTATTTACTAAGTCTGTAGCTGGGCGATTAGGAGATGGAATACCATAATGACTAAGTGGTGAATTTGAGATCATAATACATAAATCTTCAATCATTATTAAAGCTTCGTTATACATATCTTGTGTGAAGTCTAAGTTTGGAGAGTGGTTTATTTGTTTATGTCGGTAGAGTATATCTTCAGTCATGTAGTTCTTATATTTTTCCCACAATGTAGATGACTGTGTTGGAAAACATGTCGTCAAAATAATGGCAAATAGTTGATGAATATTACTCGGCGAGGACGTTAAAGCAGCATCAGCAAGTGTCAGATCCCAATGGTTGTCATCTTCTAAAAGTTGCAACGCGTGACATGCATCTTTATACGTACTGAACACTTGGCCATTAACTGTTCGTAAAAATTGAAAAGAGATTGGTCCAGGAACATTCACCAACAATAAAAGCAGAAAAAAGCATTCACGTTGTTTTGGATGTACAGTATAAAGTCGTCCCAGTGTCTTAGCTTTAAATATGCCTGCAATTGAAGGATGTGGTTCTCCCTTTTTACGTGGTTCCCATTTTTTAGCTGACGTGTTCCATGTAAAATAGCATGGAATATCAGTGTATAATAGTGTTTTTGCGAACTGACCATACACATCAGTTTTTGGACAAAGAGTGAAAAATTCGGTTAGTGTCATTTTTGGTGGTTCACATGCTCTTTGGAGAATATTTTCTTCAGTGAAATACACACGTTGTCCATTTTCAAGATGCACTGCAAGATGTTGTATAGCAGGTTCTCCGTGGTGTATGGGGAAGCTAAGTATGCGCCAGATAGCTTCATTGCTGCTAATGTATCTACCCATTTGGTAGCGTGCTATTTCATCATTTTCGTTTATATTTTGTACTCCAAATACGGCCAAATCACTGCCCTTATTAACGTACTTGCAAATATACTTGATGGATTTCACAGAACTGCAAAGCTCAACATTAATATGAGCCTTGTACGTTTTGGAGAGTAGTGGTGAGTATGGTACTACCCATTGATTGTCAATTTCTAATTGGTTAGAATTTGAAGTTCTCATTTTATATGTATGACCACCATTATCAGCGTTTCTGCGGCGATACAATGGATAACCATCAATATCAGTAATGGTATCATTTGTGAATTTCTTAGGAAAATGTTTCTTACATTTCCCATTTTCCATGCATGGTGATGTCATGTTAAACGCTCCACACGGTTCATGAATCATATGACTTGTAACAATATTAAATAATTCTTGATCAATTGAAGAATCTGGAATTTTGGCTGAAATAATTGATCAATTTCCTCTGGACGAATTTTATCTTCAAGCCAAATTAAAATGTGAGCATGAGGTAAGCCTCGTTTCTGCCACTCAATTGAATACAACCAACAACACGTTTCGCAAAAAACTGAATATTTTACTATAAAATCAATCAAAGATTTCAACTTCTGTTTAAACACCCGTGCAGTAATATCGTGATGATGTATTGATTGTTGACCTAGTAATAGTAAAGATTGGATTTCCTCCCAATTTGGATTACACGCAAATGTTATAAACAAATCTGGACGACCGCAATGACGTACATAAGTCATTGCATCCTGCATGTATTCTTGCATGTTTCGTGGGCTACCTATGTAGCTGGAAGGTAAAATAACAGCACTGCCGATTTCATTAGTGTTTAAATTTCCATCGACGTTTCCAACAATAGCATCTCGTAAGTGAATGTAATCCTCTGATCGTAGTTTAGCTTGGTTGAACCGAATGAATCGCAAACGTTCGCTTTCAATCTTAGCAAACATATCCACAACGTATTGATGATACAATTGACGATATCGAAGGATATAGTTGTCCTGATTGTGTCTAATCATTAATCGATACGCATAGTAGTTCATCTACCATTCTGACTGGATCACACTGTTTAATGTTGATATGATATTCATCTTGCCCTTGCCAGAATATTAGTGGGTATTGGAGTGCATTGTACGAACGGTGTAAATCTGAAATTCTACTCACTGAATTATCTCGGCGTGCAATTTTTATGGATCTGTTGTCAACTGGATCACCGACCATAATAATAGCAACTTCATCAACGGTTGGTGCATTGAATCTGCCGGCGTGTTCTCCCAAAGGTACTTTGTCCGCTTTGATGACAATTTGATAATTGTCACTTTTTAATTATGGTGACAATCTTTTAAACAATTGAACCAATTGATTACTGTTCTCCAAAAATAATTCTAATGACAATACAATTGCTCTCTCTTCTGCTTGTTCAATGAAATTATACTGGCATCGAGTTGTTACACGTTCTTCAAAATTGCCCATAAAATAGATCTGAAGAAATTTTGGATCTTCATTTGGCATTGGCATCAATGACCCAATTTTATGGTATACCTGGCCTTGAATTTTGAATAAATTTTGTCTCAAAATTACGACCATCAGATGACAAATCACAAACTTTGGATGCTCCAAACGACGTCATTTAGAAGCAAGAATTAAATTTTCGTGTCTTACGCAAAAATAATTTTGATTCATTTGAAATGCCAGAAAGAAGGGATTTCAAAGGTTTAGGTGGAGTAGGGAGTGGTGACAATACAACTTTTCCTGATGCGCAACACATGCAGGGTGTTTTATTGCGAAATTTTAACACCTGACAATAATTGCATATTTTGTCCACCGCACCAATAGTAACCTTGGAATTAGCCGAGTAATTGATGTCTGGTTCATAATTAAATGCAAGATGAACAAATGATCCATGTGTTACTGCGCGGTTGGTCCGATGATTTTCTCGGTTTTGTTCTCTAAATGAAACTATGTGTTGTTGAAGTGCCACCCTGGTTCTCAATGCATTTTCTTGTCGACGATTATCACGCTGTTCTCGTGCACGAATTTAAGCTGTGCGAATTCTTTGAGCTGCATTTCTTTCTGCTCTCTGTTCGACTGATTCATGAGCTCTTTCAATACGTGCATATCGAGTCTTCTTGCTACGGGCAGTAAGGTTAGATTTTTTGGGTCGCATATTACTAAAAATAGTGCGTGGTATAGGCAAAATAAGACATGTATAGTGTGTAGTCTAAGAAACTATATCACATTAAGGTGTGGCGCCATCTATGAGATGCAAAGGACAATGTTTTACAGTTCTCGGTAAAGAAATTCTCTTAAGGTGCCATCTGTTCCAGACTTATGGAACCTACGATTAATAATAACAATCAACGTAATCAGAATATCAGTTGACCCGTTTGAGTTATTTCGGAACATGCACACGGACACTGGATTTTTATATATTAAGAAAAGATATATGAAAAATATATAATACGTTCTTTTAGGTTTCTTCCTCTGTAAAATGAGTATTTTTCTGTAAATATAACATATCAAATAATAAGATGTCGTTTAAAGTAAGAATTGTTAAACTGTTCTTTTTTTTTTTTTTCAAAACAATAAAAAAGTTATTCCGGTTGCCAATTTCGGAAAAAATAAAATAAAATGCTTTTATCCCTTTAGAAGCAGACGATAAGCTATGAGTTGAGTATTTCAATATCGCAGATGTTATTAATTTTCTTCGTAATAATGTTCCAATATTTTTGGCCGTGTTCCTGACTGCCGGTTTGGATAAACACTTTTTCTTGAATTTATGCAGTACACAAATACATATTAAACTACAGTTGTACATAAAGAAATTCTCTTAAGACGCCATCTATTCCAGACTTATGGAACCTACGATTAATAACAACAATCAACGTTGATGATCAGTTTTTTATTAATTATTAAGACCATTAATTTGAATAATAAGTATCCTATTATCTAAGTTGGACCAAATTACATATATATGCCAACTTTCATGAATATCAGTTGACCCGTTTTTGAGTTATTTCGGAACATACACACGGACACTGGATTTTTATATATTAAGATTTAATAACGCAATTCATGCTTTTTCGTTTGATTTGTAGAAGTTACTTATGATGGCTAACTTTTCTTATCAGAGCAAAAGCTTAGCTTATAAAGTTGTTCTAAATTACTGTCCTGGTTTAAAAAAAAATAAATACCTTTTACGTAGAGTGTTTTGCTTAGTACAGACTTTGTACATACAGAAAAATCATGGATTTTCCTTATTTTATCAGACATTTTGAGTAGTTAAGTGCAAATGATTGGAGAGTACGATTAGAAAAACGAGTTGGTTACCCCCTTAAGTAACTTTTTCGTAATTACTTATTATTAATAAAAGTTTCGAAATGGAGCATTATTTACTGACCAGTATTGCGTACTAAAATATAAATGCTACTTTTAACAATTACTAGAGTCTCAGAAAATTGATTTTGGAATACAATCAAAAAGCTTGTTTTAACATTTTCTTTTAATAGGTCTATTTAATTTATTTCGGAAAAATGAAATATAAACTGCATTAGTTCAATTTCTATTCAATTTTTTTAATATTAATCAATAATGTTTTGGACTAGCAAACTCGGATCTTTTCCTCCTATGGTTTTCCTCCTCAATTTCTGTAATTCCATATTTTGGAGCACATCATTTATTTGGCAGATTCTGACAATTAAACTGAGAAAATTTAATAATGAGACCCTCTATTCTTAGTCTCCTAGTCTGAGAAATTTGAGTACGATTTATGACAATAAAAGCTAAAATCAGGAAGATAAATTTATAGTAAATTTCTCTTTAAGCTTTAGTTAAAGCTTTATTATAAGAATGGTATAATGTTCGAAACCCAAATGCAGAAAATTTACCGTTTCTAAGAAAATTTTTCTTGAATTTAAAGCAGTTCTTCGTGGCAGTGGTTCCCCATAAATCTTCGGTAATTGAATTTTGAGTATGCATGTTTGCTAATTTGGCAATATCTACTAGAGTGCAATAAGTATAAATATTGCAGTGGAGTAAAGATATAAGAAGTAAAATATTGCAGTGAATGGAAAAACAGTTTTTGGTTCGAGTTGGATTCACCAAATTCCATATTGTGTCTTAAGAGACGACTTTCGCGTGATGTCACGAACGTTCGCATACGTCATAGAAAGAATTGGAGCTGGTGGGCTAAACATAGCGATGTTTGTAAAGGAAGGTGAACAGATTTCGTGTTGTTTTTAAAAGTGGGCAGGGATGTCATGTTGTGTATGAATTGCTTTCCCATTTTTCTTTTGGGATCAAATAGGCATACGTTACACAAAGAATTGGAGTTGGTGGGTTAAGCATAGCAATGTTTGTAGAGGAAGACAACGGTGAACAGATTTCGGGTTTTTTTTTTTTTTTTTTTTTTACCCTCCGCTAAAGAGGGTAATAATTTTTGGCAGACGAAAAAAGTCGTGAATGATAATTGATAGTAAATAAAATCTTACAGATCTCACGGAAATTTGAAACACACCAAGATCCGACACATGATTGGAATAATGGATACTTGAAAAATTTCAATGTAACGTCAGATGAAACAAAAGGGGAAACTGTAAGATTTTGTCAGAGCGTCTGCGACTGGCTGTCAAGTTCCCGAGGTTCCGATTTCATTTTTCAGAACTTGGATTTGTTTCCAGAGTCGCGTTCAAACTTTTGTCCCTCCTCGGAGCAAGTGGTGGTGTTCTGTCGTGGCATTTCTAAAATTTTCATTTTTGCGGGATCAGTGTGAAATAGCTCGTAGGCTTGGTATTTCACGCTCTACTGTTCAGTATTACATCGTTAAATATCAGAAGAATATACCCGGGACTGTTGTTCAAGGCCGCGCTGGCCGTCCTCGCCAGTTGTCTAATCCGGAAGAAAGTCATCGTGAAACTAACCGTCTATTTATGCAAAGAAAAAGGGAAGATCCAGATTTTCGTGCTCAAGAAGCGGAATCCAAATCCAGAAGACAAGACAGAAAACGTTTACGACTCTGTCTAGATATACCATCGAAAAGACCAAGAACAGATACTGATCTAAATGTAAGGTGTGAAGAACTAGAATTTCGTAAATTAGCTGAGAAATTTTTCGAAGCTGTTGCTGATGGTCCAATCCACCAATGCTATTGTTGTGATCGACTGTGGTTCAAAAAGTCAATAAGAACCCATTCCAAAACAACTTTACTGTCCAAAGGAGCGACAACGGACTTTATAAAACTAGTCTTTTACAAAGATATCGATGATATTGGCAAATTTTGCAAAACATGTTACGATTGTTTGATTAAATTGACAATACCAGAATTAGCTATAAGCAATGGCTTCGAATTCCCCGAAATACCGGATTGTTTAAAATACTTGACACCACTGGAAGAACGGTTGGTTTCTCCCCGTTTGATTTACATGCAAATACATCCTGTACATGGCTGCCAATACAAATTAAAAGGTTCTGTCAAAAAACCTCTTTAGCGGAGGGGAAACTAATTTCAGCTGAAGGCTGAATATTATAATTAAATTTAGAGGTAGTCAAAATCGGTTTTTTTTTTTTTTAAAGCTTTGTGCATGGATTGTTTTGCCATTTTCCTTTTGGGATCAAATACGCATACATCAAAGAATTGGCGATGGTGGGTTAAGCATAGCAATGTTTGTACAGGAAGGCAACGGTAAACAGATTTCGGGTTTGTGATACCAACATCACATATTGTTTTTCAGCACTGGTATATAACCCCTGTCCTGTATTTTGCGCGGTGCATGTTATATACAGCCTACCCCCATTCACTCATTGCATTTAGTTCTTTGTAATTTGCTAAGGTCTGCAGTCTATCACGATAGGATCTTGGCGATATACCTCAGCAACACGTTTTGGTAATCTTTTTAAATTTCTGCGCGCAATTATTTGGGTGTATTAAATTAATGCACTGATTTATTGTTAACCGCTCCGGATGTGTACGTCTATTTTCTTCGCGTATTTCTGTTAGCACTGCATCGCCGCGTTTGTAGGCTAAGTCTAATTGCTTCGCTCCTAAAGGATTATCACTTCAGCTCCAGTTGAACAACTAATCGGCAGTAAAATTTGCAGTCCTTCCCCGCTCCCTTGCCATCCAATGACTTTGTAAGAATTTACCGATATGCAATAAAATCAAGTTAAAACTTTTTGGGCAGATTTTTTTTCTGAATTGTTTACTATGACACAGCACAATGGAAAAATACCTCTTCTGCGGCCCCTCAATGAAAATACGCATACACCTGCACCATAGGGTTGTTTTAAAAAGTGAAAAAAAAAGCTCGTGTTATGTTGTGCATGGATTGCTTTCCCATTTCTCTTTTGGGATCAAATGCGGATCGAGTATATTGGTATCAAACATATGGAAACAAATCTGAATAAAAATAAAAAATAACACTATATAAACAAATGCTTAAGACAGAGAGCTTCTCGTGGTTAATCGCAGTTAGCCCTTTGAGGCGCAATCCTGAGAGGCGCAATCTTGAGAGCAAGATGGTGGAGGATCGAAATGTTCATCGCGTACCACAGATCTAGAGACCCTTTTTTGACGACAGCTGGCTGTGCCGGACTGTGCTTGCTAGTAGTTAAGTCGAGAGATGGCAACGGCTGCCCTTTTTTCAGCATTGGGCAATCTATCCAGCTGTTCTCGCATTCTTCTATTTTTCAGCAGATGTCAGTGCTGTTAAAAATAATCGTGACAATTTCTTTACGGGAAATGACGTGTTAAAAAGTAATTACTTGTTAAGAAGTAAAACTATTTTTATAGAAATCCAATCTATTCTTCGTGACTGGCAGCAGTCGAAACGTCAGAGTTTCGTGTTCCCAGAGCGGGAACACTGTGCGTTAAAGGGTTAACCGGTTCTTGTTTGTAAACAGGAAAATCGTCTACATACAGATGATACACATTTCATTTACGTCGGCTCTTCACACAGAGAAAGCAACGTCGAAATCAAAGCAAATAACCTCAGTGGAAGCTTCTGAACCTTCCTCAGACTTGCGACTAAGAAATCCTGTTTTAATCATGGTCCTCGAAGATCGGAGGGAAAATAAACTCCAGGACAGCTCCTACGGGAAAAGAGTGTGCGTGTGGTAGAGGGAGTGCGAGGCGAGGGATCAATTATTCTGGGCGGGGGCGCAAAATATTAAACCCTGATTCGATGTGACAGCACTTCGTGATAAATGTCAGGGAAGAGGTGCAAGTTATTGGCTCGCACCCTGCCGATCGGGCTTAACTTCCACTGGGGTAGATCTGTCTCCCCCGGTTCTCCTGCCGGGAGGGTTAGAATTCATCTCACCGTGAAGCAAACGGGATGTAGCAAGTTTGGAATGAGGTTTCTTCTGGGACTTTATGAAAACGTTTCCCTGCGAATTTCGGGGTACCGCTTCCAAAAGTAGCACAGACGAGCATTGTTTCGAATAAAAGTGTGTGGTGTTTTACGGATAAAGATTGGTTCTTGTCGTGTCCACCAGTCTCTGGTCTGTTATTCTTGATGGAATGATTCTATTATGGTGGATGAATGTGGTCTATGATTCGTATAGCTTATCTATACTAGAAAATGTGTCTGTAGGTTATATATTTGAGTGAGTGCGTGTGTGGATGTTTTAAAAAAAACCTGGAATTTTTTTAAATGGCTATTATTATTTTACCTTAAATTCTGAATAAATGTGATTAAAGTTTCCCAGAATTCGAAGTATTATATCCCAATGTCTTAGTCTCCTTTATTAATTGGCTAGCCTGCTTATTCTACGATTTTACGATTTCTATTGTTACGAAATCTGGTAGTGGGAGAACAATAAAATAGCACAACAAGCACGAAAAAAAGAATGCAACACTTTAGTTGACGAATCAAAGCACTAATTTCTCACAGAAAAACAGAACTTAGTAACACAGGCAGTATGAAATCATAGACTAGCAAAACAATAACACTAATGAAAACGCAATGGCAACGTATCGCTTCGCAGTCTATCACACGCTAACTGCCAATGAGAGCGACTTCTTTATTTATAGATTTGCCAGCAGATGAGCCGTCATATAGGATATGACATTTTTCTAGGATTTTCTAGAAACTTCTCTCCTCATTGAGATGCAGCCAGAATTCCACCAGTTTCGAGAAATTTCTTTATGTGGCCAAAGTCACCACATTTGTCACCATGTCGCCAAAATCGTCGACAAATTTGCCGTCAAGGTCAAAGGGTCACATACTCATTTCACTTGCAACAATACCTGTACAACGCTCTTAACCGCAATGCACATTGGCGCGGGAAAACAATATTACAATCTTGTAACACTATTTTTTTAAAAATGATATTTTTGTTACACAAGCGATAATGCGACCGGTTCAAGTCAATGGGAAACTTACCTTAACACTATTCCTTCAAACTTAACACTATTCCTTCAAAGTCCTTCAAAGACATTTTTCTCTTCCTTCTATGAAGGTAAAAGAAGTTCTCTAATCCTGCAAAGTTTCGGTAGATTTTGACGTAAATAACCATTTTGTCCATATCTGAATTCGTTTTGATAAGTTTCTGGGTGACATCTGCATATATGTATGCATATACAGCTGTGAGAAGAAAACGCCCACTTGTTCTTTATTTGGCCGTTGTTCGTCGTACAGGAAAGTTGTATATATCATTAGTTTGCAAATAACGTATACTTTAATTTACTATTAATCACACTACTACATCAAAAACGCTTATGTGCAAAGAAATCCTATTGTGTGTACATTAGATCCCCCACCCCCCACCCCGAAATTTCTTTTGAGATCAATATACAGCGTAAAATTACCTCTTAATAAGAGTGCGTCCCCTAATCACAAACATGCTCTACTTCTTTTTATATAATATGTGAGCCATTCTCAAAAAAAATGTTACAATATGTGCCTGTAGTGTTGTTTAATGAAGTTCAGGTATTTTTCTTTGTGCTTGATACATTTTGACTGTTCATGTACATTGACAAAAACTGTTAACAACAAGTACAATAATCTGCTACTTTCAATGATAATTTCTTGCTTGTATTTATTTATTTATTTGTCCACCGGGGGAAAACGCCTACTATAACAGTGTGTATATGTAATTTGCTAGTAGTCCAGATCGATGTATTTCTTTAAATTTTATAGGGCCTTTATAATAACTGATTCATACCAAATAATATGTAAAGAATAAAACTTTATTTTATCTTCATTTTTCTTTTATTTACACAGTGACAGTACAGTCTAATGACAAATGTGTAGTAACACATTTTTCATTAGATATCTTTGACAAAGCTAGTTTGTCACTTATAATGTGAAAAGTGTACAAAATTTGTTAAATTTTGCTGAACGAAATGTTTCTTTCTAGACAGTAATGATTAACTTTTACAAAAACAATTTTTTTAACACATGTTGAAAAAAAAAAAAATGGAGCATTTTCTGGGAATTACCCATAGCTAGTTTTTTTAATAAAAAAAGAAAGCTTTCTTTACTCGTCCATCTGGAACAAATGCCTGATTATTGATGAAAGATTGAAAACATTAGATTTAGATAGATTGAAAACATTAGAATACAGCAACCAGAATTCAAAATACTGTTTGCTTTTTTTTTTCGTATTTTGGAGGAATGAGGAGAAATTAACTGTACTGAACATAAAAAGAAAACAACATTGATCCTCTCTATTTGTTAATCTATGTGTCTACAATTCTCGATTTCTATTTAAAAGACTTCAGATAGGTACTTGAAAAATGTGGAAGGCGTCATCCCGAAATTCGAGATCGTCTATTCTGTAATCAATAAGGAATTATTCCTAATCCGAATTCTGAAATTCTTCGATTTCGATACCGATCTTAGTCTAGGGGTTGAACCGTCACCTCCGATATAGTAGGCCTCCACACCGTTTCAAAATGGCCGATTCCGAAGTTCAGTGCTCTGCGTTCATTTGAATGAGTTTTGACCGAAATAGGTTGAGTTTTGATGAATGAGTTTTGACCGAAAGGCCCAACCTTTTCTTTTTGAACAGTAAATTAAATATCCATTCACATGAGACTGCCTTTATAAAAGTGAAAAATTCTTCACAAGAACTTAACTCTTTAATTAGAAAAAAAGTGTATGCGTGTAATCTTTACGCGCGATTGAAGTAAAACTACTTTGACGTTTACGACACATATCACTGAAATGATTAAACTTAAAATAAATATCATATTATAATTTAATTATATTTATTATTCATGTTCTTTACAAAGATTATATAAATGTTATATTCATATTATTCATTGGAAATAGGTACTTGGATGTCTTCATAATTTTTTATGTATGAAATTATAGGTTTGTGGTAATTATAATGTGAAACATAAATTTAACTCTCTAAATTTGCCAATTTTCTTGAAAATACAGCATCTATCGTTGTACCGAAACGCGTTGTTGATTGAAGTCGAGAAGTATTCATAGTTAGATCAAATTTTTCTTTTAAAAAATCAACTAACGACTGACATTCTTGAGAGCGAAAATTAACATTAAAATCTCCAGTAATAATCATGGTAATTCATGATAATTACTTAGCATCCAGGAAGTGTCCATGTTGTAGTATTATTCTGTAACTGTTTTCGTATACCATTGTTCCGTCTGGAGGTTGGGTCTAATGGAGGGGGGGGTGTCCGTAGTCTAGTATTATACTTTAACTGTGTTCTTTAATTGTTGTTTTCCTGTGTTTGTGGGGTCGAATGCAGGTAGTGTAATTGTTGTTGTGTTTTTCTATCACAGTGCTCTTAAGCGTTGATTTCGTCTGCTAGTAGGTTTCGAATTATTATTCTGTATCCATGCTCTGTCCATTGTTTGGGATTGATTGCAGCCAGGGTCCGATTTCTTACGTACTAACATTTCTTAAAATACATCTTTTGGGCAAAATAATAACAGACACGACATACATAATATTTAGTAGTTTAATGGCCTAACGGCCAATGCAATTGGCATTTGACAAATAATAATATCACTTCACTTCGAAACTATTGCCTATATTCACTACGAAATAGTATTATAAGACAATTATGTAATTAAAACACATCTGAAACCAGTAATTACTATTTATCACGCTCATAACTCTATGTATTTAATTTTTTGAAGTTCTGATAATTCAACCATCTTCATTTACTTCGCCTCGATGGAAATATAAACAACCTGAGATGCGCAGTTACACAGTGTGCGTAGCGCCATCTGTTTGCAACAACGGCGTTATCCAACTTTCTAAGCGAAGTGTCCCCTCATATAAATTTACCTTCGTG
This sequence comes from Cheiracanthium punctorium, assembly GCA_038373885.1. Classification (NCBI taxonomy): domain Eukaryota; kingdom Metazoa; phylum Arthropoda; class Arachnida; order Araneae; family Cheiracanthiidae; genus Cheiracanthium; species Cheiracanthium punctorium. The sequence continues at coordinate 15,888 of JAWZYV010000315.1, forward strand.
GGATCGAAGTATGATCCTCCAACAGTGTTCTTAAACGAAAATTTCCCTCTGCTGTTTAGGTACATTTGCAACCACTGTACTTTTAATTGTGGTGTTCCATTTCCTTGTTCTTAAACCGTTGTTCTGTCTTGAAGTTGGGTTACAATCCAGGAAAAGTGTTCTTAAACTGACGTTTCCAACTACTTTTCCGGTTCGAGTGCAGACAGGTTCCATTTCTTTGTGCTTTTCCAAAACCTTGTATATTATTCATCTAAAAATAAGGATTATCGACAACCTCCTGTGAGGTTGGGATTACATGTAAAATATTATGTTGGGTGTACCTTCAAAACGCTTATTGATATATAAATAAAGATTTATGTCTCAAAGAAACGGCGAGAAATCGCCGTTTCTTTCCCTAACAGGTTCCCCGTATTTTTACAAGATGAATGTTAAAGCGTATCAAGAGTTAGTCAAAATACTAACCCAGCTTTCTAGTAAGCGGACGCCAAATATTAATCACTGCACCAAATCGTTTATTTTAAAACGCGTTTGGCATTTGCATGTTCATCAAATACCACCACGGCAGTAATAATTCTATGTCTGAAAATAAGTACTAGCCACAATCTAACGATACACAATCAAGAAAATAAACGTTAGACCTCTTAAAAACAATTTAATTCAAAAGTTATTTCCCAACGGAAATCTTCACAAACTCTTCAGAGAGTATAGAATTTTACAACTAGTTGCCATCGGCAAAACGAGATATTTAAATACATATTTTGTGGATAACGTTGCCATCTCAAGAAAAACTAAATAATGATAATGCATTTTCAACAATGAAGTCTGCGAAAGGAGCGAGCGGTCGAAAATGTAGGATTTTCCCAGTTCTTCTTTTTCAAGCACGCTTGCCGTGGAGTATATGACATATACGTCACTTTCTTTACTGAGCGTTACTTCCGTCAGAAAAAAAATCTGAGTTACCCCTAGTCGCGACTAAAGAAGTTTTACTTCAAAAACTATTTTATAAATTTATTATATCAAATTCAAAGTCTTTTCAAGTGGATTTATTGTACTCAATAGTAACTTTCTTATGTAGCAGGGGAAAATATCAGATTTACATTAAATTGAATTATTACATGAGAAAATCCTCTAAAGCATATTAAGTTTGTGGTTTAAATTACTAAAAGTATTTCTATTTCATAGAATATATTCAGTCCATAAAAATCGATATTTGACTGTCAAAATTTCAGCTTTTTTGCAAGAGGAAAAGATATTTTCATATTGAATAGATTTTTTTAAATTGCATCAAGAGTAAATTTTCTGAAATATTACCAAAAATTTCTTGAACTTAAACAACATTTATTTAAAATTAATTTGAAATTGTATAAACTTTCATACTAGCTTTAACCTGCCGCATATAAATTTTGCTTTGTATAGTTGCTGTTCACCTGTAATAAAATTAATCTTCATGCGAATATACAAAAAAAATATTTGTTGAATGCAATAAAAATCCCAAGAAATTTGCAAACAACACACAATTTCTAGCTCTTCAGTGCTAGCAAAATTTGAGCTCGGTGTTGTATTTGGGAGTTGAAAAAATACAACTCTCATTTCAAGATATGTTTTCAAAGTATCAAAAATGCATGTAAAATTATTACAATGCATACAGAAGCTTTAAGTGATATCGTCCCATAATCTATCTAAGATTGATCCAGAACAAATACATTTTTTCTTTCGAATATTTCAAAATTAAATCTTTTAAACTCTGCTATGAATTATTCTTCTTTCAAAGTTATTTCGGCTTAAATGTAGCCCACTTTGGAAAGATTCCTAATAGATGCTGAATTGGCGAGTTTTTGCGGCGCACTTATTTATGTTTACCCTAAGAATCTTTAGCAGACGATCGCAAGACCGTATGTAGTAAATTCCGCTTTCCAATTTGTCAAAACAATGTTTGCGCGACTCGTGGCTTGTAATACAATTTTAAACAACCTTTATTTTATTTTTACCTATAAAGAACTACAAAATAATAATTGCCTGACGTAATTTGAAACCCTTCTTTGACACATTTCAAAATATGGTATTGAATGCTTTAATTTCAAACCTTATCAAATACAGGAATACAAAGTCCTCCATAACGTGAAATCATCCGCAGCTACAAGAATACTATTTCACCGCACAACTGCCTCCGCAAATCGCATCATTCAACCGCTTTGACTTTTCCCGCCATTAGCGATGAGGGTTGCAAGAAATAATGCGTTATCGCCATCATTTGGCATGCGTACTTCTTCATTCCACCAATATTCTCAGTTAACATTAGTTAGAAAACAAAAGTTGAAATAATGTTTCCAACGAAGTTAACTAACTTCTCAAGAGCAAAATAGACAAATGTCCTGTGTTCTAATATTTAACTTCTATTTACATTTTTCTAAATTTATTTATTAAACTTACTAGCAAAACTATAACGAATATTTTAAGTTAATATACGCAAAACACATACATCAAGTGTTTCCAGCATATTCTACAAAAGCACTTTTGTTTTCAGATATCATTAAATAACTATGCACCGGTAATCAAAAGTATAGGAAATGTCTAATTTTTAACAAGGTTACATTAAAAATCCAAAATAAAAGACAATGAATTCATTGCAATTTCCAATTGAAAAACTTCCCGAAACATAAGGAAATTTATTCATTCACTATCAAAGCACGTTACACAATTGAAGAAATCTAAATTAAATTTGAAAGGATAGGTACATACCCTTGAATTTTCAGAAACTTAAATTTATCTTTCTTCAGAAAATTTATTCACTTCTATTTTATCTCTGGGTCAGCTGGAAACCTAAATACTGATACGCGTGGGCCATTTCTAGAGTTCTCTCGACATGCAACTACGGAACATCTATGCGGCATTATAGCCTGTCAGTAATTAAAATATTTAAGCCTCCCGACACACAAATTAACTGTATTTTTCATAAATTAAGAAATATATATACTATAATTCAACAGAAACTAAACCTGTAAACACACAAGAACAGGAAAGAACGCGCTACGTTGAGGTCTCAGTCGAACGGCTACTGATGCTCAAACCGTATACTGGACTACGGAATGCTCCATGTTGCCACTTTCTGTTTTCGGTGTGGAGGCCTTCTATATCGGAGGTGACGGTTGAACCCATAAATTTTTGTTCCCATCGTTCCGTCTCGCATCGCCCGTTTCCTCACTCTATGGTTACCGATAGAAAGTGGGGAGACACCAAAGCCCTTTAAACACGTTAAACATTTTAAACATTTCTTGTGACTTGTATTCAATAAGCATTCCTTTTCCCAAGTGTCCCTGTTTCGTTTTATTGGGCTGCATTTAATTTGGTTTATACTGTATATAACTGAACTGTAAATCACATGGAACTTCCATAATAAGTGTACATAAAATTAGTATGCTGCGTGTTACAAATCCATTTTATTACTAAATGAAAACTATTATATTTCTTAAGTGTGTTTTCCCGATTTATTTAAAATTATTGCTGTGATCTCTTACTTAGAAAAAAGGACACCATAATTCAAACTACGTAAAGAAAAAGATAAATAAATGATTTCACTTGTATAATTGCATAGATCACCGTATAGTTTCTTATAGCCAGTTTATGTGTAAGTGGCAGTATTAAAGTGTGTAAAATTGCAGCAAAATCGTACTTCCCTCTGATAAAATTGTACGTGTCCCCCACCCCCTCAATAAAAACCATTTTTTAATGAAATCTGGAATAAATGTAGGAAAAACCGAACAGCTAATTTCTAGAGCAGTGTTCTGCAGTATGAAAGCACAGCCTAGACGGAAATAAAAAATATTTCATCTCATTAAAAAAACTTACCATCCTAAAGGAGAAAAAATTTTACATTTTCATCATTTTATCATGTCATTCAATAAAAAACTTTTTATATTTGATATTTTATGCCGTGTATACAACAGCTTTCCACGCGTGTTTTATGGTGTCATGTTTTCTTTTGTTTTCCAGGTATGGTTCAAGAATCGCCGTGCGAAATGGCGCAAGCGTGAACGCAACGCTGCTGCAGAACTGAAGAATGGCTTCGGCAGCCAGTTCAATGGGTTAATGCAGCCCTTCGACGATGGCCTTTACCCAGGCTACTCTTCTGGTTACAACTGGGCGGCCAAGGTGCCCAGCCCTCTGGGCGGAAAGAGCTTCCCTTGGCCCTCTCTCAATTCCGTCAACCCGCTGGGCTTTGGGCCCTCAACGCCGCCCGCCGCCATCTCTGGCATGGGACCCGCAGTGTCCATGTCCGCTGGTGCCGGGGGTGCCGGGGCCCCATGCCCCTACGCTGCACCTGCCGCTGCTCCGCCATATGTCTATAGAGAACAGTGTCCCACCATGACCTCCAGTATCGCGTCCCTAAGGCTTAAGGCTAAGCAGCACACTGCAGCAGGCTTTGGCACCTACACCGGCACAGTGTCGCCAAGACAGACTCCTACGTTGTCTCCATGCCAGTACGCAGCTGTGGAAAGGCCAGCCGTCTAACAGCAGACATATCAAGTGGTGAAAATCAAACAGGACTGTCATATGATCACAGCAGGTGCGTTTGAAAACAATCGACGACTGGTTCTCCCGACTCTGGTGTCACATAATAATCGGTACGGCCAGCTCTGCTTATGTCTTCTGCATAAAGACTTTCATCGGTCATTAAACAGCAGCAAGAAGTGACATCAGCCAATTAATGTCAGCTAGTGCTATCAGTTAGTGAATATAAGCAACTGTAAACGTTGTGTCGACCAGATAAAGAATATAGAACATTCTCTCCATTGTTTTGGTCGTGCTACGACAAAACAATACCAAAAAGTGAAAGTTT
>JAWZYV010000316.1:0-19948 GCA_038373885.1 Cheiracanthium punctorium
ATTTTTCACCTTTGCAGTTATTACGTGATGTGCGAGCACAAATTTACGAAGTTTGAAACGATTTTCGCAAAATCTGAGAATCCAATGAAATTTTTTAAAAATTCGACGCCTATGTTTTAAGATGAGTGACCACCTATCATGACACCCAATTTCATATCATTCACTTCAGTCGTTTTTATGTGATGCTCGAACACAAATTTACGCAGTTTGACAGGATTTTCGCAAAATCTCAAAATCCAATCAAGATTTTTTTTAAATTGGACGCTTATGTTTTAAGTTGATTGACCACCTATCATGACACCGAATTTCGTATCATTCGCTTCTATCGTTTTTGAGTGATGCTTGAACACAAATTTACGAAGTTTGAAACGATTTTCGCAAAATCTCAAAATCCAATGAAGATTTTTTAAAAATTGGACGCCTATGTGTTAATTTGACCACCTATCATGACACCCAATTTCATATTATTCGCTTCAGGCGTTTTTACGTAATGCTCGAACACAAATTTACGCAGTTTGAAACGATTTTCGCAAAATCTCAAAATCAAATCAAGATTTTTTAAAAATTGGACGCCCATGTTTTAAGTTGAGTGACCACCTATCATGACACCCAATTTCGTATCATTCGCTTCAGTCGTTTTTATGTGATGCTCGAACACAAATTTACACAGTTTGACATGATTTTCGCAAAATCTCAAAATCCAATCAAGATTTTTTAAAAATTGGACGCCTATGTTTTAAGTTGAGTGACCACCCATCATGACACCGAATTTCATATCATTCGCTTTAGTCGTTTTTGCGTGATGCTTGAACACAAAGTTACGCAGTTTGAAACGATTTTCGCAAAATCTGAAAATCTAATCATGATTTTTTAAAAATTCGACGCCTATGTTTTAAGTTGAGTGACCCCTATCACGACACCGAATTTCATATCATTCGCTTCAGTCGTTTTTACGTGATGCTTAAACAGAAAAAGCGTCACGGACAGAATGACAGAACGACAGAACGACAGAATGACAGACAGACAAACTTTTTTTTGAGGGTCGCATCGGATTCCCGGGTGCTTGAAACGGATAGAAATCGCAAAATTTTTGAATTCCAAGAAATGTACAGACAAAAGTCTAATTTTATTTATATAGATATACTAGCTGAGGTACCCGTCCTTGACGGGTTAGTGAATGCAAATTTCCAAAAAGCAAGAACGTTCGTCAGCATGGATGGAGTATGTTGCCAAAGTAAAGAAAGCGAAGATATAATTTTTATGTATTGTTAATATATTACAGGTTAAGAGAGTCACTAAGTAATATCATTTCATTCGATTTAGTCGTAATTATGTGATGCGCGAACGAAATCTAAAAATCTATTCAACATCTTTGAAAAATTGGAAGTCTAGAATTTAAGTTGAGTAACAACCTATCATGTCACCCAGTTTCGTTTCATTCCCTGCAGTCTTTATTTCGTGATGCTGGAACAAAATTTCAGCATTTTAAAACGATTTTCGAAAAATCTCAAAATGTAATCAATATATTTTAAAATTTCAAGGCCTATAAATTAAGATTAGCAACTACCTATCCTATCACTAAATTTCGTATCGTTCGTATTAGTCGTTATTACGTGATGTTTGAAGAAATATAAGCGTATTTTGAGAGAATTTTCAAGAAATCTCAAAATCTAATAAAAATGTTTAAAAAATTGGACACCTATAGTTTATGTTGAGCAACCATCTATCATGTGACCAAATTTCATATCATTCGCTTTAGTCATTATTACTTAATGCTGGAACAAAGATTCACTCAGTTTTAAACGATTTTCGCAAAATCTCGAAATCTGATCAATTTTTTTAATTAGATGCTTATAGTTTAAGGTGAGTGACCACCTATCATTTCACCAAATATCATTTTTTCACCTTTGCAGTTATTACGTGATGTGCGAACACAAATTTACGCAGTTTGAAATGATTTTCGCAAAATCTCAAAATCCAATCTAGATTTTTTAAAAATTCGACGCCTATGTTATAATTTGAGTGACCACCTATCATGACGCCCAATTTCATATCATTCTTTTCAGTCGTTTTTGCGTTATGCTTGAACACAAATTTACGCAGTTTGAAATGATTTTCGCAAAATCTGAAAATCTAATCAAGATTTTTTAAAAATTCGACGCCTATGTTTTAAGTTGAGTGACCACCTATCATGACACCAAATTTCATATCATTCGCTTCAGTCGTTTTTACGTGATGCCTAAACAAAAAAAGCGTCACGGACACAATGACAGAATGACAGAATGACAGACAGACAAACTTTTTTTTGAGGGTCGCATCGGATTCCCGGGTGCTTGAAACGGATAGATATCGCAAAATTTTTGAATTCCAAGAAATGTACAGACAAAAGTCTAATTTTATTTATATAGATATATATATATATATTCAAACAATAAAATTTTTATCCAGAGAAGTAACCATTAATCAACCCTACATTTTTCTTAAAACGTAACGTACTATTTTTTTTTCTCCGTAGTCCAACTACTTAGTCTATAATATATTTTTATTCAAAGGACAAAGGTCTTGAACAGAAACGATTTCTTTTAAAACATATTTTAATCTACTCCCTTCATTATTGAATAATGTGCATTCACTGCCTTCCAGTCTTTTTATATATGTATGTATATATATGTGTGTACATATACATGTATTTGTACATGCATGTATGTATGTATGTGTATGTATACATTTATCATTTTTTCCCCACACGAGGTTTGTAATTCTTGCATCTGCTGTTATATATTTTTCCATGTGGCTCATATTTGCAGTATACAATTTGTGTTTTTCATACATGCGTGTGTGTGTGTGTGTGTGTGTTTTTGACAAATCAGAGGGCAGCAGACTCTCTCATGTTCTTGTTGTTATTCATCTCGGAATCATCTACCAGGGCTAGACAATCCCCATGAATTCTAAAATTATAAAAACATTTGAGGGTCCCGCAGGACTTCGTGTTGATTAAAACGAAAATATGGGCAGGGGAGGCCATGTCTGATGAACACCAGTGGCATTCAGGGTAAGTTTTTTGACCCTGCCAAAAAGTTGAGTGCTCTAGTATGGCCACTGAAGAAGCGCGAGAATACAGTTTTGCAGGAACTGGGCGGACCCACCCGGATTGTCTGCAAAATACCATGAGTGGTTCGAGAGGTTTTCAAAATCTCTCTTTCCCATAAAATAATATTATGAGTTTTTGGGGTGATCTGCATTTTAGGGTTAAATGTAAGATAAAAATCGTAAGATTAGCGTCAAATAATTAAAGTCAGCATTTTGTTGCATGTAAATCGGTTAACTAGAACGCAAGATAGGGCGTTTTAGGTTTAAACCGCGATTTGTCGCCAATCTGAAGGTTGCTGGCGATATCGCCCAGCTGACTTCCGTTTGGAGACTTATTTTAGTCGCCAAGCTTGGAGTCATTTGGCACGATTTTATTAACGCGGCCTGTAATGTTTACTTTAATGCATAAGTATTACACACTAGAATATCTATTACGCTAGCAAGGTTCCCTATAGATTTGTTTTTTACTAGAAATGTTATATCGTGAAATTGAATTACGATATTCCTTATCATAAATTATCTCATCAAGATAGGAGAAAATTTATAAGAAGGCATATCATATCCCAGCAGTGCAGTTCATTTGTGAGTCTTGCTGTGGATGCGTTAGTTGTGAACCTATGTGTTATCTGTATTTGTTTTGTGGTATTATAAGGGAAGTTTTCTAACTTGTTTTAAGAATCCTATTGAAGGTTGTTTATAAATTCTTGATTGCTGAAGGGTTGTGCTTGACAAATTCCACTGAGTTTTTAAACTGCGGAAGGATTGCAATGTATGCAGCACATAGAATTTGGAAAGACTCTATTCAGCTGACTGTTGAGAAGCAAGTTCCTAATTGGTTATTTCAGTGAATTGTGTATAGCATATTCTTGGTTGAATTTCTAGAACCAATGAAATGTGTGTTTCGGCCTACCAACTGTGCTTTTTACTAGAATTTTCCATACACACTGGGCTTTAAGCTACGGATACGAAAGCTAAAACGACGCTACGCGATGTCTTTATAGGTCACAGTATAAGTTTACAAAAATTGCCTTTGGTGAAGATTTGTATGGGACCACTACCTATACGCGATGAAAAAAGTCATACACTCACAAACATGTTGCGACGTCACAATGTTGTATGTGTTAACACTTGATTCTAAAGCCCTTTATTAATAAATTTAGGTTGATGAGTTCCATCGAAGTTATTATTTCTGCTAAAATGTATATATCCAACACTTTGGACTATTCTATTTGCAATTTCGCAAATTTTATCTGACTAACCTTCAGATGACAATTACTTCTAGTAATAATGTTTATAGCTTTTTTTGATACTAATATTGTTCATGAAATTAAAAGATTTTATTCGATACTAGCTGAAGTACCCGTCGTTGACGGGTTAGTACTGAATACAAATTTCTAAAAGCAAGAACTTTCGTCAGCATTGTAGGAGTACACAGAATGTATGTAGTATGTTGCCAAAGTAAAGAAAGCGAAATTATAATTTTTATGCATTGTTAAAATATTACAGGTTAGAGAGTAACTATGTAATATCATTTCATTCGCTTTAGTCGTAATCATGAGATGCGCGAACGAATATTTACACATATTGAAATAATTTTCGCAAAATCTCAAAATCTAATCAACATTTTTGAAAAATTGGAAGCCCAGAATTTAAGTTGAGTGACAACCTATCATGTCACCCAATTTCGTTTAATTCCCCGCAGTCTTTATTTCGTGCTGCTGGAACAAAAATTTTAGCATTTTTAAACGATTTTCACAAAATCTCAAAATGTAATCAAAATATTTTAAAAATTCAACACCTATAAATTAAGATTAGCCACTACCTATCATATCACCAAATTTAGTATTAGTCGTTATTACGCGATGCTTGAAGAAATATAACCGCATTTTGGGAGAATTTTCACAAAATCTCAAAATCTAATAAAAATGTTTAAAAAATTGGACACCTATACTTTATGTTGAGCAACAACCTATCATGTGACCAAATTTCCTATCATTCGCTTTAGTCGTTATTACGTAATGCGTGAACAAAAATTCACTCAGTTTGAAACGATTTTCGCAAAATCCCAAAATCGGATCGGTTTTTTTAGATGCTTATAGTTTAAGGTGACCACGTATCATTTCACCAAATACCATTTTTTCAAGTTTGTAGTTTTTACGTGATGTGCGAACACAAATTTACGCAGTTTGAAACAATTTTCGCAAAATCTCAAAATCCAATCAAGAGTTTTTAAAAATTCGACGCCTATGTTTTAATTCGAGTGACCACCTATCATGACACCCAATTTCATATCATTCGCTTCAGTCGTTTTTACGTGATGCTTGAATACAAATTTACTCAGTTTGAAAGGATTTTCGCAAAATTTCAAAATCCAATCAAGATTTTTTAAAAATTCGAAGCCTATGTTTTAAGTTGAGTGACCACCTATCATGGCACCCAATTTCATATCATTCGCTTCAGTCGTTTTTACGTGATGCTTGAACAAAAATTTACGCAGTTTGAAAGGATTTTCGCAAAATCTCAAAATTCAATCAAGATTTTTTTTTTAATTTGACGCCTATGTTTTAAGTCGAGTGACTACCTATCTTGACACCCAATTTCATATCATTCGCTTTAGTCGTTTTTACGTGATGCTTGAACACAAATTTACGCAGTTTGAAACGATTTTCGCAAAATCTGAAAATCTAATCAAGATTTTTTAAAAATTCGACGCCTATGTTTTAAGTTGAGTGAGCACCTATCATGATACCCAATTTCATATCATTCGCTTCAGTCGTTTTTACGTGATGCTTGAACACAAATTTACGCAGTTTGAAATGATTTTCGCAAAATCTGAAAATCTAATCAAGATTTTTAAAAAATTCGACGCCTATGTTTTAAGTTGAGTGACCACCTATCATGACACCCAATTTCATATCATTCGCTTCAGCCGTTTTTACGTGATGCTTAAACAAAAAAAGCGTCACGGACAGAATGACAGAATGACAGACAGACAAACATTTTTTTTGAGGGTCGCTTCGGATTCCCGGTGCTTGAAACGGATAGAAATCGGAAAATTTTTGAATTCCAAGAAATGTACAGACAAAAGTCTAATTTTATTTATATAGATTTTAGTTTCAAAACATTTTGATGGAAATTTTCAGCCCTTCGTTCTAATAAAACTGGCGTAACCTTGATTAACAAATAAATATATATTACTTTAAATATATATTTATTTGTTAATCAAGGCATTCTTAATATGTGTATTAGTTGCCAAAAATGTAATAAAGTTTAAAATAGAACAGGAAATTATTTTTTTTCAGAAAAATCATGAATTACAAATGCTAAATTCACTTCGACACTCCATGCTATACTTGAATTTTAAATTTGCATTATTTGGGTCAAACAATTAAATAACTTAACCACAGCTGAAACTGAATATGAAAAGAAAGCAACTTGCAAATGGGATTTAAAATATTATTTGGCTTTAAAATTCCTCGCCAAAATGACAAACAAGATTTCATCGTCTTAAAATATCAAACTTCTAGACACTGAATATTTGCTAACGTATAATGAAGTGTAATTTTTTTCGACGGATATTACTTTATGAGACACATAAATATATTAACGCTACTCATGAAGGTCAAATCAATATTCAAGATTAATTAAAGTACATTTTCTAAAGCCGTAATGAATAAATCCATTTAGCAACACTAAACTTTCATGAACTGAAGGAATTTGAAACTTTGACGTTAGTATTTTTCTAATTAACCTTATATATACTTAATTAACTAACTATTTGACAGACAAGAATGCACTTAGATGTCAGCTTATTCACATTCTTAAATACAGCGTGTGAAGATTTATAAAAATCTTTTTAGTAAAGTCATTTGTTTAATTTTTTTTAAATGTTATATATAGAACTACTGAAAAATCGCACTACGTAACGAATTTAGGTAAATTAAAACTATTACGTTAAACATTTTAAAATTTTAATTCGGTGAAAGACTTTTAAATTAAAAGAGTCTTTGAAATTTAGCTGCTATTTAAGAAAACTACAAAGTTAATAAACGTATTTTATTCCTTACATTATTATTTTAGGATTTCAAATATTTAAATTCCTAAACAATATATTAGTAGACATATATGCAGAAATTTAGCTCCTAATGGTCAAAGGAAATCCATCACATCATTATTGTTATTGTTGACTTTTAAAATACGGAATAAATGTTATTTACCATTGCGTAATAAAAGACTAATGAATATTTTTAAAACTTCTAAATCGCACTGCATTCGTATTTATTGAAGATAAATAATTTCATTTGATGGCACACGATATTTTTATATATAACCTTTCTTCAATTAACATTAATCTGGGTTTTAATCATGAAGTGAACTTTTGAAATAAAATTTTTTTTCACTTAAAAAGTCAAAATAAACCCATTATTACTTTTTTAAATGGCAGAACTCATTATTCACTGACACTTAAAAATATGCATCCTATATTTATTTTACTCATTCATATTCAAAAGAAAATGAATGCTTTAAAATAATATATTTGTTTAATGCTCTCTTTAAAAATATAGGAATACTTCTGTTATAATTTATAGAGTGCCTTGAACTAGGTGGCAGTCTTAAAAATACAAGTAAAAAAAATATTATATTTTTAAGATTTACAGAGTAAAAATTCACATTTTGCACTAAAATTAAGCAACACTTCTTTATAATTCTGTAAAATTACATTTTTTTTTGTGCATAAACTGTTGATAATTTTATTAAATACAACCCATCAGGGAAATTTTAATTTGCGGATTTCTAGGGTGATATAGATCAAGATAAAAAACACACTGAAATTTAAACTTTTATACACTGCAGACTTTATCTTATTATTTGCTTATTAGTGATTCTAGCCCAGTGGTGCGCAAACTATTTTCATCTGCGACCCCCTAATTTGTGTAAAATTTTGTCACGACCCCCTATTTTGAGTATAATTTTGCCGCGACCCCTGCATAGACAGTAGAATTTTCCTTAATTGAAAACGAAGTTACATTGACATTCTTTCTGTGAGTTGCTCTTACAGGGTGTTTTTAAAAGAGTATCGTGACGTCATCGATTGAAATAACGCGTTTTTAAAATAGCGCACCAAACTTATAAACCACCATAAAAATGTTATAAAAGTTGCAACATTATAAAAATCAGTTAACGAATCAACACATAATTTTAGTAAACAATGCTTTATTTATGCATATGGATATAAATATTTTTAATGAAAAATACTTTAACAAAACTTTACATCATAAAAAGTCAATGTGAAATATGTGCTTGCAAAGAGCTCATGATTGTTTCTCTGTTCGGATCTGTATCACAAACCGTAAGTCATCCTCTGGATCCAATCGGAATGGAAAATAATTTTGAAGATCACTATGCATGATAACGTGGTTTTGAAGCCCCGTGATAGGGATCGCGAATATCGCGCTCGTAGTATAATAATATTCAGTGTTTTCTCTTGTATTATTTCAGTTCTTCGAAATGAATAATTGCAGATTTTTCATAAATGTGAATCTCTTTAAATTTGGCGACCCCCAAAAATTATCTCGCGACCCCTCCGGGAGTCGCGAACCCCGGTTTGCGCACCGCTGTCTAGGCTATAAGATGTTAATTTACGATATTCGATAAATCAATTATTCATTTAGAATGCCTTACAGTTTTAAAACTTTGCATAAGTGCCATTTCTAAGATTTTAGCTCAAATTACATTAGAAAAATTTAAATATATTTCTTTCCCCTGTTACATGTTTATAAACATTAGTATTGCATTAAAAATAAGTCTTATGTTTAAAAAACAAACATACATTTAAATGTTATAAGTACAAGTTTTTGCGTGTTTAAGTGAAAGAAGCATTTTAAACTTGTATATTTTAAATATATAATTTCTAAAAATATATATAATGACTTTGAAAAGTGCTTCTGCATTTTCTACATTCTGCATAACCAATTCTGTTTTATTTTATCTTTTTTTTTTGCAAAGGAAATGCAATAAATGCAGTACTGTGTCATACATTTATAGAAAATATTGTATAAAAATATTTAAAATAACAGTTGAATACTTAAAAAAACAGGTCCATAGAACTGAAACCTAAATTTTCCTTTACACATTTGGTGCCATTCTAATCAAATATTAAGGTATGTTTTGGTTCACCTCTTTGCATTCTTTTCACTAAACATAAATATATGTGAGTCTAAGTTTTCTTTTTGTATCATTCCTATAAAAATACGAATAAAATCACTTAGAAACTAATCCATATTTATTATTCTCACCTTTAATTTCGTTTATAGGGGTACTGAAACTGTAATTTAATTTCTTTCGGTTTTTAGATTTCTTTATTGTTTTTCAATTGTATTTTGCTATAATTTTCCATTTGCCGGTTGTGGTGGAGTGAAACAGCAGTAAAATATAATTTTGAGACGGTTCCCATGGGAAGACCACACAAGTGGACCGTAAATTAGAAGAGGCGCCAGGCAATGGACAGTCTGGACACTATAGCAGAATGAACTGTCAACGTTAAAATATTTATGGCCGAAAATATTTATGGCCGAAAATGATATGCAAATTTGGCGGGGTATATTCCCCGATGACCCACCTACATGTCTGGGATTCGACGAGAGGATGCATTAATTCCCCGATACGAACAAATCAGAAACTCCAGCCAATGATGTAAGAGGGGGTAAGAAAAAAGGAAACAGCCCCGTGGGAGAAGAAAAAAGACGACAGAACGAGTGTGCTAGAGAGAAGAAGCAGAAGAGAATGTTGGAGAAGGTGTGAACGGGCTTAAAAAAAATCAGTATGTGTGCTTCGAATCAATATGATCAAGTTGTGTTAAAAAAAAACATGGAATCGGTGGCTTGATGATGGCTTAAGAGAAAGAAAGCGGTTCCAATAGTGCACGCGTCGATCGTGTCCTGTGTAAAGATGGCTACCTCATCATAATGGTGAATATCCCAAATAATTTATTTATTATTTGTGTTTCAAACCTTTTGTGGATACCCCTTATCCTCCAAAACCACATCTCCCCCAGACATGTTTTGAGTTTAAAATTATGTCAATATCGTCTTTTAAATAATATTAGTGGAATGACTAAGAATAAATGGAATTTATTTGCAATTCATAGAGTCTTTAGTTTTTTTTAGTTTTTTGGTGTATGTCAATCATTTTTCATTTTTTCAGCGTAATCCTAGGAGTACTTGCCAGGCAGGTTATGCGCGGCATAATACCACTGTACGATCATCTTAGGCTTTAGTTTTCATCAAATTTTAACCATAACAAAATTAATCCACCACATAATGGTGCCGTAGAAAAAAGGCAATTTTATGTACTCCTAGTAACTCAAATGATAGTTAAATTAATGATAATAATAATAATAAATATATATAGTAGATTTTTCAAAAATAAAACAAAGTCTGGGAGAGAAATTATGCATCATAATAACGAAGTTACTATCTTGTTTCTCAGTTTCCAAAAAAAAAAAAAAAAAAAAAAAAACATGCATTGATATTCTTTGAATATTTTATTTGTGTTTTGTAAGTGTTAATATACTGCTGCAAATATATATATATATATATATATATACGAAAGAACTTTGATTTTAAAGGTGACAAAGAAGGTATTTTTGTTAAAACAATTAATTTCTCTAATAGAAAGAATGTTGTGAATAAGATAGTTTGTAGTCATTACAACGTATTGATATATAGAAAAATTAAAATAAATAAAATTAAGTAAATAAATACAATAAAGTAAATAAATAAAATAAATAAATAAATATTTTATTGATGGAATATTATGCAACAATCAGTAGAACTGAACAATTGAATTAGTACTTGCTTAATATGTATGTATTCATGTACAATATTTTTCATTTATGTGTATGTTGAAAGTGTCAAAGTGCATTTTGTATATGTATAAGGTAACGGAACATATAGTGTTAAAATAGGTAAAATAGTATCTGTAAATATTTAAAGTAAAAAAAAAAAAAAAAAAAAAAAAAAAAAATGGGTCGTCCCAGAGTTAGACAGGATTCGCCAGAGTTTCTTAGGAATCGAAATACCCAAAGTTCGGCACAAAGCCAGCATAACAAAACGCCAGACACGGGACTAATCCCTCTATTGCCCCGATATTCGGCTATTAGTCTCGAGAACCCAAAGCAATTTTTCAGCGAATTTCAAAACGTACCTGCTCTCACTCTCGATAATTGATAGTTTCTCAAGGTATATAGAATTATTTCCATGTAGAAAAATCACTGCAGATCAAATAGTTCAATGTTTACAAAGTTATTTTTCTCGTTTTGGGCTTCCAGATACGATTATATCGGATAACGGACCTCAATTTAGATCAAAGGAATTAAGGAGTTTTTTAAAATCTCTCAATATAGAGAGTCGTTTTTCGTCGATCTACCACCCACAATCGAATGGGACGGTAGAGCGCGCACAAGGCACGCTTCAGCAGTGTATTCGATGCATAGCAGAGAACACTTTTGAATGGGAAGATGCAAGTGTATGGGCGCAGCTCTATTACAACGCCTCTAAACACAGGGCGACGAATTTCCCGCCGGCGTTACTATTTCTGGGTCGTGACATTAAAATACCCCTGGACAATACAACTGACGTACAGGGACAAAATATTTTCGAATCAAGTTGGTCCCAGGAGGAAATACAAATATTTGTGGACAAATTAATTAAGCAGAATTTAAATAACAGACAACAGGCCTGGATATTTCAAGAAAAAGCGGCTAAACCGCAGAACTTAGAAAAACCCGCTAAACATACTCCAATCCACATAGGGGATTTGGTATACATGAGAAATATGCACAAGAAGTGTAAATTTGACCCCATTTTTACCGGCCCTTATAGGGTAATGAAACTATTTCGTAATAATAATTTGTTACTTAAAGAAGTGAATAAACCTCATGTAGAATCGAAAAAAGTCCATAAAAACCTCATTTTTCGGGTAAAACCCCAGACACAAGAAACAGACTCTGACGAGTCAAAAACCCCACCCATGGTTATTGGTTACGCAACCGCTCCCGGAAGGGGCGAGAAACAGCACAAACATAAGAAAAAAAAAATTCAACAAAAAAAAAAAGGGGTTCTTACCAGCAGCCGAGTTGTGAGGTCCAGAGGGTTGATTTTCAATTGCGTAAATAGCTGATTAACGGATTGGAATCTCTGTGAAAGGAAAACTGAACACAAGAATTACAAAACTGATAGGAAAAAAGAAAAATGCGACCTGGAAGGCAATTGAATTTAGCTAATCATAACAGTAATAATAATAAGAATTATAATAATAATGACATGATATATATATAATCATAAGGGATATCCCGTGTAACCTTGTGCACTGCAGAAAAGCTAAGCTGAAAATGAAGGGAATGTTAACAACAACAAAAAAAAAAAAAAAAAAAAAGGAGAGACGGACAAAATATAATAATGTTAATAATAATAGCAAGCAATAAGATAACAGGCACACACATACGTATGTTAAAAAAAAAAAAAAAAGTAAAACACAAGTTAGCAATGCATCAGCTGGTGTTGTCGTTTGGCTTTTGCTGTTGGTAAACAAACCGGCAGGGAGTCATTCCCATGGGGGCGAGTCGTTCGTTCGGATTTGCGGCGAGTCGTTCGGTCGGATGTCACGCATAGGATGCAAGAGAAGGGCAATATGAAAAGACAAAAATATGCATATAAATAAATACCGGACATACAGCTATAGGCGAGACAAATACATAGTACAGTAATTTTACTAATCAAATTTTAATTAATACAAGTTAGAATAAAATTATTGAGTTGCGTCACCAGAGTACCTGGGAAGGAAAGCTGCAGATTTCCCCTTGGATTTTGGTACTTATCGGGCAATTACAGGCAATAGCCACGATGAGTAAGACGCGCTCTAGAATAATAGAAGACTATTTATTTTAAAGTAAACATAGGGATTTCACAGAATAATAACCTATCAGACCGCATGGACTTGACATGCAGAACGGCTCTTGACAAAATAATGCGTAAGAATAGTAACGTTAAGTTTGTTTCTCTTTACAAAATTACAGTTAATAGGGCGGCATAAGCTTTCATTAACAAAATAATTAAATAACAATCACTTACCTCTACACGACGTTGACATCCTAAAAGAACACAGGCGAAAAA
The DNA here is from genome assembly GCA_038373885.1 of Cheiracanthium punctorium. Classification (NCBI taxonomy): domain Eukaryota; kingdom Metazoa; phylum Arthropoda; class Arachnida; order Araneae; family Cheiracanthiidae; genus Cheiracanthium; species Cheiracanthium punctorium. The sequence continues at coordinate 13,263 of JAWZYV010000316.1, forward strand.
TGTGCCGAGTCACTCCAGGCGCAGGAGATAAACCGGTTGCATGCAGCACGAGTTGAGTCGTCGAGCTACAGTTTCCCCCTTTTCCAAACGCGCGGATGTATTATACGCAGTGAAAAACCGGAAATTTCAACCATGAGTCCCGATTGTCAAGCGACAAACAGTTTCGCAGCCGGAAGGATCTGCTTAAAAGGAATACAAGAAGAGAGAGGGTAGTTCCAGAACGCACGGGTTTAGCGGTGAAACTATTTTACAGGTACAGACGTGGGAATTTAGAAATGAATTGAATGAGTAAATAAGAACGCATCGATGATTTATTGGAGATAATTTGGAACAGTTGTACGTGAGGTTTACCGTATAAATAAAAGGGTGTGCAATATAGGAATGAATCCCCTGTCTGAGCAAAAAAAAAAAAAAAAAATAATAATAATAATAATAATAATAATAATAATAATAATAATAATATAAAAAAGGGAAGGAAGACGAGTATTTTTTATGATATGCAGATAAATATATATGTGTAACAAGTAATAGACACACATGATATTGTATGTTATTCTTAATATATATATATATACATCTCTAATAATATAAATATGGTACATGTTGGTACAGAATGTGTGATTAAACATAATAATATGTGTACACTCCCATTGGTGTACAATATATTATTTTGAAGAAATTGAGAAACAAGATACAAAGGTAACTCATTAATGTTATTAATGCAAAGTGGTTCGGAAACATTATCGATACTGCCAGATTTAACAAAATCTGACAAAGCAAAGCCGGAAAGGAAAACGAAAATGTTCACGTGAAACCACAAAATGCTTGAGACACAACGGGAGAACAAATGTATCACAACTGAGACTTTCGCCGTGTGTAGCTACGCGTGATGGACTATTGTGTATGGACTAAACTCCAACTACTAAACGGTAGAACGTAGCACATAATTTGCTACGTATGATGGACTATATCGCATGGACTATACAGGACAAGTGCCAAATTTTAAAACGTAGCACATGTGTAGCTACGTGTAATGAACTAGTGACTGTGGACATTGAATATTTTTTTTTCTTGTTTTTTTTTATGTACACGGGGGAGAGATGTGGTGGAGTGAAACAGCAGTAAAATATAATTTTGAGACGGTTCCCATGGGAAGACCACACAAGTGGACCGTAAATTAGAAGAGGCGCCAGGCAATGGACAGTCTGGACACTATAGCACAATGAACTGTCAACGTTAAAATATTTATGGCCGAAAATGATATGCAAATTTGGCGGGGTATATTCCCCGATGACCCACCTACATGTCTGGGATTCGACGAGAGGATGCATTAATTCCCCGATACGAACAAATCAGAAACTCCAGCCAATGATGTAAGAGGGGGTAAGAAAAAAGGAAACAGCCCCGTGGGAGAAGAAAAAAGACGACAGAACGAGTGTGCTAGAGAGAAGAAGCAGAAGAGAATGTTGGAGAAGGTGTGAACGGGCTTTAAAAAAAATCAGTATGTGTGCTTCGAATCAATATGATCAAGTTGTGTTAAAAAAAAAAAAAAAACATGGAATCGGTGGCTTGATGATGGCTTAAGAGAAAGAAAGCGGTTCCAATAGTGCACGCGTCGATCGTGTCCTGTGTAAAGATGGCTACCTCATCATAATGGTGAATATCCCAAATAATTTATTTATTATTTGTGTTTCAAACCTTTTGTGGATACCCCTCATCCTCCAAAACCACATCTCCCCCAGACATGTTTTGAGTTTAAAATTATGTCAATATCGTCTTTTAATTAATATTAGTGGAATGACTAAGAATAAATGGAATTTATTTGCAATTCATAGAGTCTTTAGTTTTTTTTAGTTTTTTGGTGTATGTCAATCATTTTTCATTTTTTCAGCGTAATCCTAGGAGTACTTGCCAGGCAGGTTATGCGCGGCATAATACCTCGATCATCTTAGGCTTTAGTTTTCATCAAATTTTAACCATAATAAAATTAATCCACCACACCGGTAGGATACGATTTTGACGAAAAGATATGCTTTCGAAGCCGAATTCCACTGTTTACATCACAAATTGTTGAAAAGGAAAAAGGAAAAAAAAAAGAGTCATTTGCAGTTTTAAATCACACTTTGACAAATGCTCATTGTTGTACTTAAAAAAATTAAACTATATTTACTAGGCTTTTAAAATAGTTCAACTTTAATGAAATTATCTTAATTCAATCAAATAAATAATTTCAAAATAAAATTTATTTAATTTTATGCATACTTTTCACTGCGCACTACTTACTAAATAAATACTTACTAAAAACATATACTAAAAATATATGTTTTTAGTAAAACATTTACCTAATAAGTGCATGATAGAATTTTCTAATTCGAAAATAATGAGATTTTTTCATTTAAAAATGTACTTTCTCTGTTATATGATGTCTTGACTAAAAGATAATTTGAGCTGTAACCGATTGTAAATTTTTTTTTCTTCTAAAATTCTGGATGGTTTTCCGATTTCTTTACCGATAAATTTAATAATTTGTATTTATGCATGATAGTAGTTTAGTGTGATCTCCTTTTTAATTCAAATAGATAAATACCATTATAACAAATTATTATGCATGAATTTTATGAATAAGCGCATTATGATATTATCAGTTAGTATCATAATGCGTATAATTTTGTGTTGCATTAATGCAACACAAAACAATAATTTTTTCAAGGCAGTGGAAAAATTTTTGAATTAGACATAAATTATTTTTTTTCAATAAATAAATAAATAAAATAAAATAAATAAAAGAAGTATTTTTAGGATTAATGATTCTGTCAAAAATATAGGGAATAACTTTAGATTGAAATATAATATGAAAATATTCATTTCAATATCTTCATTAGAAAAAATTGGATTCCCACATTACCATTTTTCCTATTATACTAAAAATCACTATAATAAAGTTCATTTAAATATGAAGGGTATTTTTGGATTTTACTAAATATTTATGTGACATTCCAACATTATCATTTTGAATTTAGATTTTAAAAAGTGACATAATATCAGTATATTTCATAGAACTATATAAAATATCACTTTGAAATCACCTAGTGACTTCGATATTCATAAATATATCTTATCCCAAAACTCTTTAAACCCAGTAAAAAGAAAGTGATAAATGATCCATTTGGTTTTGAGAGATTAAACACTGGAGCGTTCTTCTGTATGAAACATGATGATCCACAGCCATTACATCGCAGACGTGACTGACAGCTCGTGGATTTACGTAATTTACGAGACCAGGAAAATCTCTTGTGGATTTCCAGCATCAAGCAATTGTTGATGCATATTTAGCTTTGAGAATGTAAAAGTAATTTAATATGCAGGTAATATCAGCATATACAGAATTATAATAATCTAACATTTTCGCACGGCTGTTGAAGTAGTAAGGATAAAGGAGTTAAGTCAAATATAATGCACTTAGAAATTCTATAAGAACGTTTAAAAAAAGAAAAAAAAATACTTATTCAATAAAGTATGTGTTAGTGTTTTTATTGCAATACTATACAAATGTATCAAACAACATTTATGCAAATGCATTGAATGATCGAAACATCCTTTTAAATAAATAAATAAATAAATAAATATATATATATATATATATATATATATATATATATATATATATATATATATATATAAAATTAAAAGTTTATTATAATAAAAGCTACTTTACGTTTTATTTCTCTTTAAATACTCTGAGCTTACAAGTGTTAAGGGACTGCCGTTTACAGAATACACAATATGTCCTCTCTGTCCGTTTGCTTATAATACAATATTTTAGTGAAGGTGAAGAGCCCAGTATATAGCTCAATGATATAGAAATGAAAGAGATCAGTATAATATGTTTATCTATGTATATATGATTCAAGTTTCCAAACACTCGTACCATATAGGCTGTATTAAATGCCTGGAATACCCTTAACTTTCGTCTTTGGACTATGCTCCTCGTGCAGATAACCAGGATTGAACAGTACAAAGCAATGGCGGCTCCTCTATTTGAGCACATGTGCTCGTGAAACCCCAAAGGAAAAATTAAAAAAATAAACACATTAACAAATTAATTTGTTAAAAAATATTAAGTCCACTTCTGGAATTTTGCTAATTTCAAACGTGAGTTCTCCCCCCCCTCTACAAACACACTCTATTAATAAATACGCTTATCATAGCTAATACACCGTGTTGTAGGTTACTGCAGCCGAAAAAAAACAGGTTTTCCTCGATCGCACTTGTGATCGAAGAAATGCCTAAGCCACTTTTTAAGAACAGAAGTGGATAGAGTTGCTGTAGGGGTAATGCGTTTCCGATATCATCCTCTTCCACACATTAAAAATGTGCGAAAGGCCCATTCTTTGCGGTTATCTCTTTCGAATTATCCATTGGTTTGTTATGTTTGGTTAGTTAATCATTTTTCATTTTCTTTGTATTTTCTTTATTTTTATCATTTTTCACTACAATATCTTTTACAAACTAGTGTAAATATTTAAGGTGGCAGTAAAGTAAGTATTTAGGAGCCAAATCAATTACATTTTTCAACATTGTTTTGAAAAGGAAAATTGAAATAGATTTATTCAAGCACACACATTTGCTAACCTTAGCCATATGACAAAATGTATGTTGCGTCGAATTTGCACATTTAATTTTCCAAATTTACTTTGTGAACTTCCATTTAAATAACCCACGAGCCACTACTGTTAAAAAGCAGAATAACCGAAATTTCGTAATTGAACAAATAATGAAAGACTAAAATCATAAAGAGTCCTTGCCCGCCCTCCTAAGAAATAGTGTTGCCACTTAAAAGAGGCATTTTCCTCCCTTTACGAGATTAAAACTGCATTCAGATATCACAAGCCGTCAGACTGCAGTAACATGATTGGCTATACTGCTTGACAGTCTTACTTTGAACAATTTGCTCACAGGTTGCCCTACGAGGAGCGTCATGATAGTATCTTCAAACATACAGACTGGATGCATTCAGACTGGATAGAGAAACAGAAATATTTCAGAATTTTAACCATAAACTATGCCTTTAGTAGTAGAGACGATCGTTAGAGTCCGTTTTCCTATTGAATTTACTGTTGTAAATAAAGCAGTGGCAAAGAGTTTTCTTGAAACGATTTAACAGAAACTATTCGTTAAACGACGATAATGGTGCAAATATTGCCTCTGGTTGATGCATTTAATAATAGAGACATGTTTAAGTACAAATCACTAAAATATGTACCATTTTTTTTCCAAAAATATTTTTTTTCAGCAAAAATTGTCTTCAGCAGAATCACAAAACATCGACTTATTTATTTCTTTATTTATTTATTTAAGAAAAGCTTTTGTTGAATTATGTTCTAATAGTCCTGCGATTTATAAGACCAAGGATGAATATATTCATTTGAAGAAGGTATGGCATTATTAAATTCTTAACCTAATACAAATTACACTGGATTAGAACATTATTGAACATTCATGAGAATATGAAAATTACTTGATGATACGCTAAAGTATTTTATTAGCATTCTTATCCATAACCTATTCTGTATAAGGTTCATACAGCATATGATGCACTTTACAATATTATTATGTGTCTACATAAATGATTCAAAATTATTTAATGGAGTATCTTATAGTAGTTAATGATTCTAAATAGCAAAGTTGCATTTAATGTTGTTGTATCTTGACGTAGTATTTTGAGGGTCTGAAGTGCAATTCGGACATGAACTGAAACATATGTCTAAATTAGAATTCCCGTTTCAATTCAAATCAGCATCTGATTTTAGAACATCTTAAGATACCATCTGAAGTGCACTTCATAGTTCAGTAATGTGTAAAATATTCCTTACTGATACAGAAGGATTAGAATACTCTCAACGCGTCAATTGATGTAAAGATACTTTTAAGAAACGTAAGACCGAAAATTCATCTCAGCATATATCAGCATCGGCGTGTTTTGCTTTATGAAACATTAAACTGAGCATTGTTTAGTTTATTAACAGATAATAGAATTTGAATTTAAAAGGATAGTTTGATTATGTGATTGAAGTATCCCATTTAAATATTAGTAAAATACAGTAAATGTTCTTAAGAATGGCTTTATAAATAACATTTGCAGAAACATATTACTTGAGAAATTATATTTTTGTTTCAATTGAATCAGAGTTCAAAAATATCCACTGGAAAATAGCTTTGTTTTACCAGAAATGTTTTCACGTTTGAATCCTCCAAATTTATGAAGGCACAATGACTTTAGAATAATTTTTCTTTTTGCTTTGCAATGATCTACATTCGTTTTGAAAAATTCTGCACATGCACATCTCTATCAATACTCTATGGACAGCTAATTTATCTTACACAGCATAAACTTAAACACTCTAAACAAACGATGCTGATATTTAAAATGAAAATATTTCAGAATAAAACATCTATCAAAACTCTATAACTGGATGTTTTCAGAGCCCAAACTTTCAGACTTCAAACCACAAAGATACGTGCAGCTTAAATAAAAATACCTTTTCTCATTTCTTTTGTTTTTAATCAAACCTGTAATTAAGAATCTTGAAAACCCACTGAGTTTCAACAACCTCAAAATTCTCTTTTAAAAATTAAAGACTGATCTACTAAATTTCGGAATACTTTCTGCAGTTTCTTAAAATTTA